>CAUYQV010007933.1:0-78899 GCA_963574575.1 Galagoides demidoff
AATAAAAATGGTGATGTAGGTTCGGCGCCTGTGGCTCACTCAGCTAAGGCGCCAGCCACGTACACCTAAGGTGGCGGGTTCGAATCCCCAGCCCAGACCCGCCAAACAACAATGATGGCTGCAACCAAAAAATGGCCGGGCGTTGTGGCGGGTGCCTGTGGTCCCAGCTACCTGGGAGGCGGAGGCAGGAGACTCGCTTGTGCCCAGGAGTTGGAGGTTGCTATGAGCTGTGATGCCATGGCACTCTACCCAGGGGAGCTTGAGGCTCCATCTCAAAAAAAAAAAAAATGGTGATGTATTAGCTATGGCTGCATTACCACCTAACAAATTACTCCAAAACTCAGCAGCTTAAAATAATAAACACTTACTGTCTCACAGAGCTTGTATGGACCAGGAATCCAAGGAGTAGCTCAGTAGTAACACAGCTTTCTCGGGAGGTTGTGGTCAGAATGTTGGCCACATCACTAATCATCTGAAGGCTCGGCTGGGGTTGACAGCAGCACCTCTGATGTGATTCGCTCTCGGTTGTTGGCAGGAGGCTCGGTTCCTCCCTTGTGGACCCTCACAGGCTGCTTCAGTGTCTCCACAACATGGCGGCTGGCCTCCCTCCAAATGAGCTAGCCAAGACCTATTCTGGGAAGTTGCACACCAACACTTTGCCACGTTCCACCCCTTGAAAGTAAGTTACTGAGTTCAGCTCGCACTCTAGGGGAGGGAATCAAGCTCTACTTCTTGAAGGCAAGAGCATCAAAGCATTTGCAAGCACATTTTAAAAATCTACCATGGTGGGGTGGCACCTGTGGCTCAAGGAGTAGGGCGCCGGCCCCATATACTGGAGGTGGTAGGTTCAAACCTGGCCCTGGCCAAAAATTGCAACAACAACAACAAAAAAAAAACCTCTACCATGATGGGGCAGTGCCTGTGGCTCAAGGAGTAGAGCAGCGGCCCCATATACCAGAGGTGGCGGGTTCAAACCCAGCCCTGGCCAAAAACTACAACAACAACAACAAAAAATATCTACCATGGAGGAGAAAGGTAGGAACATAGGCAGAAGGATGTTAAAATCTATTGAATTTAAAATAGCCAAGAGTAAAATATATTAATGTTTGAAAATTTGGAGCTTCTTTCCCTCTATTATCTGTCCAGGAAAATGGATGTGGAGAAATGAGGAGGAGGGCTGGACAATGGGATGGTGACAGAAGGGGGAGTTTCATCAACGAGTATAGAAAAAAGACTGGGGGTGCTGCTGGTTGTTGGGGGTGGAAAGTGGATCTCAGAAACAGCAAGTGGACGGTTTTGAACCAGCAGAAACTCCTCTTCTCGCAGGGACACAACCCAGCTCAGAATCAGTTGTGTCGCTGTTTGGTTTGGGGGCCATCCCATTAAATGCTGCCCGGTGGGGACACCGGACCACATGGCTCACATTATTTATTCAGTTTACATTCACATTCTCTCAGAATTTCCACCCCATGTAAAAAGGCACGAGAGCTTTCCCAATGCTTTTATATCTTTCTTAAGACTTTGGCATTCTCAGTACTAGCACAGCAGTGGTCAGAATTAGTGGAATAGACTCCAGGGAGAAAAGTGATTTCGGATCTTCATGGGATTTTTGAGCCAAATGCCATAATCCAAAGGGACGGGAAGATGATGTACACTTGAAATAAAAATATTTGGGGGGTTGTAAGGTGTCTAGAATTCTTAGATGGGTGAAGAAAAACAAACTCGGGAAACAAGGAGTAAATCACAGCAGGACAAGCAAGGTGGAGCCCAGCCCAGGACAAGCCTCAAAGAGGCTACTTTGTCCTGAGGCCCCAGACCCACCTCCATATGCTCTGCAGCCCACATCACCCTTGAAAGCAAACAGGGAGATAGCAGGACTGATGGGCTGGGACACAACCTGGGCTCTTTGAATGCCACACCAGGAGGCATTAATCAGAGCTGTGTGTCACTTCTGGGGGTAAGAGAACTGGGCTTGTTTCTCTTTGCCCTAACAACTGTTTCATGGAAGATGAAAAGAACTTAGCTGTCCCTTCCTGGTTTTTCACAGACTCAGTGGAGCAGATGCCTGGAGATATGTACTGGTGCATCTTTTAGGGGGCCCACATACACATTCCAGCAAGTGCTGGGGGCTCTGGGGTAGCATTTCCATGGCCATTGGCTGCTCTTGCTATGTTGCCTGGGTTTGCTGCCTGGCTGAAGACAGGCGCAGAAAAAGTTCACATTCAGCAAGACGCTGCCTGGAATGGAGACCAGGAGGTGGGGTTTGTCCAAGGCCTTTGGTCTTAGCTCTGCTACCAATTTGTCAGAAAAAAATCATTTGTGCCAATTAGACCCTGGTTAGTAAAGGGTTGTCCTGTCTGGGACGCAGGTATAGAAGCCAATTGCAAGGACAAGTGATCAATGAAGCTGACACATTACTTATGCCTCCAATTCTTCTCAGTCCTCAATTTGCTTTCAAGAAACAGGGAAATAAGTGTACTTGCCTTGCTAATGGGCGTATGGTCAAGACTGGGCAATTTACACAGCACGCATTAGTTCCAGGATGAAAGGCACTGAGATATTAGGACTCGTCCCTACTTTAATGAGTTTCTGACTGGTAGATTTGAAAAATTTTGTTTTTTTCTGCATTTCTCCACGAACACAAAACAATGATTTAATGGTAAAAGAGCAGTGGAGAGAAACCAAGCCCTTCTCTTCTCTACACTAGCCCAGAGAGTACTTTCCCTAGCCTGGAATCATCTTTTCTCCCATGAAGTTATCATCTGTCTTCACAGCTCATGTTCCACTGAGATACACAGGGTCCTGGTAAGTGGTCATCCATGGTTAGTGTCTATTCTGGTCAACTGGGCATCCATTCTGTTAGTTTGGTGTCTGTGATGGACACATCTCAAGGTGACTCCCCCCAGGTTCCTCAGTCACAGTCTTGTATAATCCCCTCCCCTCTGAAGGGCAGACCTTGTGACCTGCTTCAAACCAATAGAAGAGGACAAAGGTGATGGGGCACCTGGTTATCACTCCTGCTTCAATATTGCACAGTCACAAATTATTCTGTAATCCAGAACCTTATCTAGACCTTGTGTTGTTGGTTCCAGCTTCATGCACCTGTGACTTTCCCTCTTAACTAGATTTTAAGTCTCATGAGAGCAAGAACTCTCTTCTTGAACATTGTAAAAAGCCTCACACCACATCAAAGTACGTGGCACACAGGAAGTATATGTGATTTGAGTTTTTAACCCCTAATTTGTCCAACTACACCAAAAATAGTCTTATTGTAAGCCACATACAGCAAGCATTTACTGCACACCTACTGTGTGCCAGGTTAGCTTTCAGATGTGCCCAGAACAAGTTGAAAGTTCTGCCCTCCATGAGTTCATGGTTTAACCCGACCAATGAGGTCTTGCAAGTTCAATGTCCTTCTTACCACGCAGAATCAGAAGACACCCAAAGATTCCTAGGGTTCTTTCTCAATCCATCAAGCTTATAAACCATAGAGCAGGGAGTGGTATAGCTGTAAAGTTCTTCAGGGAATTGTTAGTGAGATTTTGATTTCCAGGTAGAAGCAGGAGAAGACCCTGGGGATGCCCACCTTCCCTTTAAGCAGGGAGTGAGGAGCCCACTCTCCTCGGTTGCCCCTCTTGCTATCCCTTAAAATCTATGGGTCAGGTGGGAATATCTACATTCAAGCAGACCAGAGATCAAAGCTACGTGAGGCATAAAGCACTTTTTTATTCATGGGCTTACAGAATGTATATCGAATCAAGAGGCATATCACTTGTTAATTCTATTTACCAAAAAGAGCTAAATATACACACAGCCGGAAATGCATCTGCTGTGGTCTGTACATGACAGAACCTGCTTCCATGCTCATGTAAACTACTCCTATTTGACAAATTATGCATTTAAAATACATTAAAAAATGGTACCAAATGGCATACTGGCCTGTTTTGCCCTAATTCTTATACATTCCTGGGTAGTGATAGGGAATGTATAGTTTCCTACTAGGAAAAAAGTATTATTTTGATACAAGCCATGGGACATAGGAGGGTAAGAGCGCCCCGGTTTACAGTCTCAGTAGCTTTGCAGTATAATTCTTATTTGCCTGGCATGACAATTGGTTCCTCTCATTAATAACTGGGATGCTGTTAATCTGCCTGGTCATCCTGCCTTCTGCTTGCCTGGCTTAGGCAAAGGAAATCATTACCACTTTTTCTTTTCTTCCAATTCCTTTCTGCTTTCCCAAAAGGAGTTTCCTTCAGAGCCATCTGTCCTGCTTTTCTGCCCGTTTTCTTTCCCCCGGCCCCCCAAATCTTTCCCACTGCCTCAGCAACGAGATGATTGTATTTCACTCCGGGAAGCTATGGAACAGAATCTTTGGCCACTGCCTAATTAAAGAACTTTGTTCCGCAGCTGCAAAGGAGGAGCTGATACCTCTGCAGAAGACTCAGGAAGCCAGCTAAAGAGATTTTTCTTTCCGTGACATGCAAATAGACTCCCCTCCTGTGGATCTCCATCTCTCTCTCATTATACCCCAGGCTGGAGAAATTTCCATCGTGAGTGCTCCTGGCAGCCAAACCTCTGGCATCCCACGCTGATTTTCTTTCCTAAAAATACGAAGCTTCTCACTTCACGGGGGTGGGGGGTGGGGAATGCAAGACTGCCATTTCTGGCGTGCTCCCCAAAGGCCGAGGACGGCCGGGATCAATTGATCAGCCCGCGTGCATTTGAGTTTTTAATTTTTCCTTCACAGAACTCTTCTTGTTCGTCTGTTGGACACTGTGACATGAACCAGATGCGTCTCAACCTTAGCATCCCTCCTGTACCTTGGGGGGAGGGAGAAATGGTCGTGCCAACTAGAAATCCTCTCCAGAATAACAGAAAACTATCTGAGATTTCTGGAAGACTTTCAAAAGTGGAGGCCTGCATGTAATAGCTCTTCCGTAATATTTGTTAATGATGAACTGAACCGGTTGATTGAATGGGGTCTATTCAGCACAAATTTCCTTCTGGCTATGCGTATTTTCTCACGCTTTTGACTTGAGTTTAAGGTGCTGCTATATTCAAAATCATGATAAAAATGAAGGTCTCTCTCTAGAAGGGTGTAGCAAAGTATCATAGAAAGAAATCATAATGCCTGCTGACAGAGTGAAAGTTCTAGAATGGCCACTCCCTATAGGATAACCAAGGGCATGCAGTCCACTTAGATTGTGTTTTTCTGAGATTAAAGTAATGCGCTTCCTTTAACAAACTGTAGAACCATTTGTGAATGACTGGGATGGATACTAATATTCATTGAAAAAATGTGAAGTTTTGCTGAGATACAAGGTGGTCTTACTATCCACTACCCAAGGATATTGGGCAGTGTCCTTCACATCTAAGGTTTGTTTTCTGAGTTTTTATAATAGACCTATTCCCAACCCTATGGAGGCTGGGGGGAAGTCCTTCCTTTGAGAGACAACCTTAAGACCATATGGCTCCATGAGGGCATCAGCCCAGGAGCCAGGCAAAGAGATTATAAAGAAGAAACAAGGTGAGCAGGTGCCCCCCAGGGGAGATGGGAGGGAAGGAACAAGAGTTGCCCCCTCCAGCTTGTGGAATGGTCCCCATGTTTCTCTGTTTGTGTTATTGTTTGGTTGGTTTTGTGTTTAATGTTATTACTAGAAGAAAACTTCTTGCAGAGATTGTTTAAAACATCAGAGATTCTTGGGCAGTAAGATTAATGGGGCAAAGCTTCCACCACCTGGTGCCAAGAACATCTACGCTCCCCTAGTAAGTTGGCCAGAACAAATATCTCCTCCCACAGACAGGCGCTCTGTAGACTGCAGACTCTGGGCTTGTAGAAAATCAAAAGAAGGAAGAAAGGAAGACAGGAAGTGAGGAGGAAAGAGGGAAGGAAGGAGGGAGGAAGATGGAAGAATGGAAGGCCTCACTGCAGCTGAGTGGATCACCCACCTGTCACAGCCCACCCACCTGTTCAGACCTTTCTTTCACCTCCTAAAATTCCACCTGGACTCAACGAATCCAGCCCTCCCAAGCCTTGCACCCTGTGCTTCCTGGTGTTCTGGATTCCAGGCACTGGTGACCAGCATGGTTGAGTGCAGGCGGCCAGTCCCCACCTCACCCTGAGAAGCACAGCTAGCGCCTTGGTATGCTCTGCAGCCACAGCACTGTGAGAAGATGCCCAGTTGCTTCCCTATGGGCGGCTGGCAAAAGTGCTGGGGTTGTCTAAACGTCTCCTACACACCTGCCAAGCATTTGTTGTTCTGCCCAGCCTTGTCTGAGGGGCTCCGGGCACCAGGAAAAACAGCTCGCTTGTCTTTGCAGCCAGAAGCACAGCAGAGTTTTCTCATTTGGACCTCCAGTGGGGGCTCTGGGCATTTGCAGTCCATTCAAACAAACCAACAAGGCAAAAGACTGCAAAAGAATGATTTGTGCTTTAAACATGAAAACAGACCACGTTTTTCCTGTTTGCTCGGTAGTTAGTCGAAGTTTCAAGCAACGCTACTCTGCGTGGGTGAGTTAGCTCATTAAAATCCCTGATTTCCTAGGCTGGAAGCTTCCGTCTGCGGTCCCAGGATGCCCCCAAAACAGCAGTACCTCATTTTCTGAGTGCTGTTTACTGCCTCAGCCTGCACTGCTTAAATCAGGAAACAACAGACACATTCGATTTGTGGCTCAGCATCTACATACTCATGACATGGCAAATAATCATTGAAAAAATGACAATTCAGTACGATATGATTGTGTTATTTTCACGGCTAGAAGTGAAGCTGTGTTGGCTTGGTGCCTGTGGCTCAAGTGGTTAAGGCGCCAGCCACATACACCTAAGGCAGTGGGTTCGAATCCAGCCCAGCCCGCCAAACAACAATGATGGCTGCAACCAAAAAATAGCCGGGAGTTGTGGTGGGTGCCTGTAGTCCCAGCTACTTGGGAGGCTGAGGCAGGAGACTTGCTGGAGCCCAGGAGTTGAAGGTTGCTGTGAGCTGTGATGTCACAGCGCTCTACCCAGGGGGGCAGCTTGAGGCTCTGTCTCAAAAAAAAAAAAGAAGTGAAGATGTGGGGTTACTCCTTCAGAACTACCCCTAAGAGCATTCACTTGTTACTTCTCTGCAGAGAGTTAGCTAACCAGGCAGAATGTCCACTAGGGAACTTCCGAACAGCTGGACTCCATCAGCTTCCCTACCGTCCACAGCAAAGAGGTGCATTTTGAAATAGGCCCCGAGTCCCCACCTGGTTTGTAGGGTTCCCCTTATCTGGCCCACAGCTGTCCCTACTTATCAACCTGAGGTCCCCAGCTCACAGAGGATGGTCCCATCACCAACACATGCTCCGCTATGGAAGTACTGGGAGGAGGAGGCGTGTCACTAGCACGAGTGCCCCGGGCTGTGATCTGATGAGAGCAGCACCTACACAGGGCAGCACTAGCAGCAGAAATAGCAGCAACTCAACAAAACAGGACTGTTATGTGAGCAGGGAGGCAGGCGGGTGGCAGGTGGGGAAGTCGGTATTCAATTGCTTGAAATATTAAGTTGTCCAGAGGGCAAGGGCATGCATAAATCAAAGACCCGCTGCAGGCTTCAAAGCTCATGGAGCACATGGAGACCTACGGCAAGTCCCTTTGACTCCATAAAATCTCACTTCAAAAATTCTACCAAATGCTCATCAGATGGAAATCCCTGTTTCATCCCTGTAAGGGATGGAGTAAAAAGCACCATTCAGTCTCTGGCCTGTCTGCTGGTTACCCACAAACTCAAAGGATGGGTTCGGAGAAGCAGATGAGTCCTGATGAGCATCAAACAAGCCCCAGTGCTCCAGCCACCAGGAGGGTCAGCTTTGAACCAGAAGAAAGAGGGGAAACCTCCTTTGTCTGACTCCTGGGCCACTGCTCATGCCGGGCCTAGACCTGAGGCACTAGGATATTTTCATTGTGGCAGAGGAAGAAACGTCAAACATTAAATTGTTAACATACCCATGTCAAGTCTCCGTGTGCGCCAACAAAATAGCCGAGGTTCTGCTATGAGGGAGGATTCGGGGAGCCTGGCCATTACTTTCAGGAAACTAGGATGGCTCAAAATAGCACTGCTGAGTGTTATAAGATTTTTATAACTAATCATCAGCAAATCTTTTCAGCTGACTTTGGCTTTAAGCTTTCTCACCGTAACGACTGCTCACATGGAATGAGAAGGGCCCATAGTTTGTTTGGTTGGTTTTTTATTTCGTTATATAAGAGCTGTCCCATCTTATCCAATTTTCTCCTTCCTCATTAAAAAGAAAAACAAAAAAGAGGAAAAGAAAAAGCACATTACTTTTCTAGATGAGAAGAAGAGCAAATGCTAGATACTCTGGTCTCAGAAATTACAGGCTTTAAGATGTCTTTTTAAATGGGAGCATGGACGTCATGCAGTTAGCCAATAAATGCAATCCCTGATTACAATGAGAGCTCTAAAAGTTTAAAAACTCCTAACTATTTCCCCAGTGCAGTTTTAATTTCAGAGTGCCGAGCCTGGCTTTTATTTGTTTATTTTACTTCTGGGTCCTCCCTTCTGAGGGCTAAAGCTACACGTCTGTTCAATCCACCCACTACACTTTCACAAACTTAAGTCAACAATGATATGTTCAAAAATCTTTGTTTTTCCTTTGAAACTAGAGGCGAAAAAGAAATCTCTCCTGTCGGTGGAGACGGCCGTGAAGGAGCGAGGCGCCTGCACGTAAATCTCCTTAAACTTTTTAAACAGCTGCTTCTCTCTATCCCACTGGTATATCTGGGAGAAGGTGTAGTCACTCCCCAGGGCCAGGTAGTGATTATCTTTAAAGGAAAAGGGCTGCAGGGTCATGGCCCCCCGGGATGGCAGAGCCTGGATCTCCACGAACTGCTTACTGTTCCACTTCATGACCCGGGAGTCCCCGATGAAGCGAGTGAGGGACAGATAGAGGGCGTTCTGCATTCTGAAGCTCTTCACGGCCAGGACGTCCTCCATGTTGGGGATGTCACCATGGGGGACAAACTTCTTAGAGCTCTTATTCCACTGGAGGATAATGGGGACCTGGGAGCGGCTGGACAGGATTAGATGCGATTTTCCATCTATGTCAACAAACTCTGCATCTGTGTCCCTGAACCACTCGTGCAGGGACTGGTAAGAGTAGAATCCTTTGCTGTTCCATTTATACACTGTGGACAGACCAGCCTTAGAGCTGTCTGCGATGACGAAGAACGTCTCGTCCTCGATCTGAAACAGCTCAATATCGTTGGGCTTGGAAATGCGAGACACCTCTATGTCTTGGAATTTGACGAACTTGGTCCAGTTCTCGTCGTATCTGTAAATGTGAGAGCCGCCGAAGAGCTGGGCCACGACCACAAAGACCTGGCTGTCGATAAGGATAGCTTTGCAGCCCACAATGGACTGACCTGCGCACCAGAATGAAAAGGAGGTGATTAGTGCAGCTATGGCTAAACATGCACCTTTTCATCTTGACAGTGAAGTTGGAAGCCTCGTGCACAGCTGGCTGGCAGGGATGTAAAAGGTACAACCACGGGTGGTGCCTGTGGCTTGTAGGGCACCGGCCCTATATGCCAGAGGTGGTGGGTTCAAACCTGGCCCCGGCCAAAAAAAAAAGGTACAGCCACGACAGGAAACAGTATGGTGGTTCCCTGGAAAATTAAACATGGAATTACCATTTGATCCAGCAATTACACTTCATGGTTTATACTCAAAAATTGAAAGCAGAGCCTCAAAGAGACATCCATATACCCAATGCTATAGACCAAACGTGTGTGCTTATGATCAGGCACTATTCTTATGTGTATTTACACGCTTAATCCTCCTAACACACACATGAAGCAGATACTATTCTTAGCATCCTCACTCCCATGTTATAAAGGGTGAAAGTGAAGCACAGAGAAGTTAAGTAATTTATACAAAGTCACACAGCTAGTACGTGGTAGAGCCTGGTATTAAAATCCAGGTAATCTGGCTCTAGTCTACACTCCTACTTCCCAAGAACCAAAGAAGCATAAGGAGGAAAATGATAAATCACTCATATTACAAATGTGAACTAACAGTATCTTGACTTATTTTTAAATCTTTAATCTATATATTCAAATGTGCTTTTTTAAAAAAACTAGCGCTTATACTATACATATGCTAATTTTTTTTTTAGAGAGACAGAGTCTCACTTTATTACCCTCGGTAGAGTGCCATGGCATCACACAGCTCACAGCAACCTCCAACTCCTGGGCTTAGGAGATTCTCTTGCCTCAGCTTCCTGAGTACCTGGGACTATAGGCGCCCGCCAGAACACCTGGCTATTTTTTTGTTGCAGTTTGGCTGGGGCCGGGTTTGAACCCGCCACCCTCAGTATATGGGGCCAGCACCCTACCCACTAAGCCACAGGCACCGCCCTACATATGCTTTTTCTAACCAACTTTTTTCACTTGACTCCCATGCTGTGACTATTTCTCATGTTACTGAATCTTCAACCTTGATTTTTTTCTACTGCACAGTATTCCACGCACAGCTGTACCATATTTTAACTAGTCCCCTACTGTTGGACAATGCAGTTATTTCTAGTTTTTCCTTATTGTTAAATAACATGTTTTGATCCCATCAGGCAGCATTCTCAACTTGTTGGAGCAAATGTGATACATATTTTTAAGGCTTGTGAGTTTTACCTGCCAAACTCTTCAAAGGGTGTGTGGATTCCCACCCTGCCGCAGTGAGAGGGAACATCCCCTCCCTGAGAGGGCTGGCCATGGAGGCTCCCCACCCAGAAGCTCCCAGAGCTCTGCCTCTCGCAGCCGAAGGACTGTGCAGAGGGGAAGGAATGCTTTCCTTGGAGATGTTACAAAATACTTCTCTCTAGTAAAGACTTTCAGCCTCTGGGGTTGTCAATAGGAGAGAGATCAGAGTGTGTGTGTGTTAACATAGGAGGAGAGATTTCAGACTGGAGCATGCCTAGCAGCAGAAATCCAAACAAAAACAAAATAAACCAAACACAAGGAGACACGTGGTGCAAAGAGAACAAGGGGAAGAAGTGAACTTCAGGGTGAAGTCCAGCACGGGTTTCTCTCTCTCCCTCTGGGACAGCTGGAGCTGCCCCTTTTGCATCATGGTCACCAGGGCTGCAAAAAGAGGGTATATACGGACATCAAGCCATCCTGCCACGGACAAACAAGAGGAGAAATGGCCCCGGGAGAGGAGGGTCCCTGTTCACCTGACCTCGGGAGAGGAGCGTCCCTGGTCACCTGACCCCAGAAGAGGAGGGTCCCTGTTCACCTGACTCTTCCTGAGGAGAATGGTTCCAAGGGCTGTGCTGTCGCTCATCCAGGTGTGCGGCTGGGCTGTCCCTTATACCTGGCTCAATACCCTCCTTCCATAACCACGCCCCCTCCCCGGCCTCCCTCGGGCCAGTCTGCGGGTCCCAGAGTTCCCTGTGCTAATGCACGTGGAGGTCCAAAAGTTAAGATCCGTGGGGAAGGAAGGCAGATGCTCCTATTTTATCCCCAACAGAGAAAGCTAACAATTGGTGAGGATTCACTCCATACCAGGCACGGTGCTGTCACACACATAACCCCATTAAATCCCTACCATATTCCCCCAAGGCCAGTACGATGTTGATCCCATTTCACAGATGAAATGGAAATTCCTAAAATCTCCATCTTATAGATGAAAGGGACTCAGGCAATGATGTAACTCAGCCAAAGTCACCAGCTAGTAAAAGTGGGAGCCAGGACGATCCCAAACCAGTGTGATACTGCAGCTGGTAAGTTCAACCACCAGGCCATTGGAGCTCACTTTGGGGGCTTGGCTGTGAGAGAGGGCCCCCAGGTCTCAGAAGATTCAGACTTGGAGATGGAAGGGCCAAGGAGTCCCTGGGAACTAACAAGGTCCAGCTGGGCTCTGGCCCTGGCCACACACCCACTCTGGCCCTACTGACCACTTCCTCCCACCCCTCTGCCACCTCCCCTGGGTCCAGGCTGTCACTGTTGGCCTGGACTCTTGCAATAGCCTCTTCACTGGCTGCTCTGCTTCCTCCCTTCTACTCATACCCCAGCCCCACAAAGGCTACTCTGCCCCCAGTTGCTGGACATAACCCAGCCCTCTGTGCCAGGCACCTGCCTTCTCTCCCTGCAGCCTTATTGGCCTCCACACGAAACCCTCCATGGCTCTTCAGAGCATCAGCGTAAAGCCCAAGTCCTCCCGAGGCCTGAAAGGCCCACTCTGACTTCTGACCGTCAACTGCAAGGCTGTGCTGGCTCACCTGCCTCATTCCAAACTGACTCTTGGATGGCCCTCAAACAGGAAGGACCCCTCCAAATTCTTAGCCTGTGCACCTGCTCCTACCACTGCCCAGAGGGCGCCCCCCCCCACCAGCTCACCATGGGGACAAGCCCTCCCATCCCACAGATCTTGCTCAAGTAGCACCTTCCTGATGAGGCCTTTACTGCAAACTCTCTTCAAAATTTCCATCCTTTCCTACCCAGCGTGCCAGATCTTCCTTCCTCGAATTATTTCCTCTCCTAAGCACACTGCTGCCTGATATGTGTTTCATACATTATGATTACTCATCTCTCTTATTCTCTCTCTCCCATTAGATTGTAAGCTCCTTGAGGGCAAAGGTTTCTATCTGGTTTGTTTGCTCAAGAACTCTTTGTGAAGGCATGAATAAATGAGTGAGTGACTGAATTTGGGGAGGCCACCAGCTGTAGTACAAAGGTGGGGGGCAGTGGCAGCCTACTAAGGTCAACCTGGAAGCAGGAAGAGGTGGGGAGTTGCCACAAAAGACCCCAGGCTCTTCCCCTGAGTAGCCAGTTTGGCAGGTAAAACTCACAAGCCTTAAAAATGTGTATCACATTTGCTCCAACAAGTTGAAAACGCTGCCAGAGGGGATCAAAACATGTTATTTAACAATAAGGAAAAACTAGAAATAACTGCATTGTCCAGTAGTAAAGGACTAGTTAAAATATAGTACAGCTGTGCATGAATACTGTGCGGTAGAAAAAAATCAAGTGGTTGAAGATTCAGTGACATGGGAAATATTCACAGCATGGGAGTCAAGTGACTGGACACACCTGAGCCGTGACCATGTCATTTGTAAGGATGTGAGGGGGGCACTGGCTTCAAGAAGTGCTAGCTCTGTTCCCAGCACTCACTGACCCCTCATGGGGTCCACACCAGACACATCTACTCCCCATTTTACAGACGAGGAAGCCAAGCATGAGGGTTACAGGGACATCCTAGTCCACGGCAGATTCCTGAGTACAATCCGTGTTTGTTGATTTTTAAAACTTGAGCTCTTTATGGCACGTAAGTTACCTCTTTGGAGAATAGCACTTTTCTCCTCTCCCTATGGGCAGGCGACACACAGTCGGTGCCCAAGGGACCATTGTGAGTTTCCAATGAGATGAACCAGAGCCTGGCACCTCACAGGCCCACGGCCAACATGGACGTTGGGACTCCTTCCGTACAAGCCAAGCATCACTCTGCCCCCACCAGAAGGACAGCCAGCTTGGCCATCCCTCCCCTAACTTCCCAGTCAGAAAGAGGTGAGCACACCGGTCCCTCTCTCACCTCACTTTTCTTTGGCTTCCCCTGCAGGTTCACCATGCCACTCAGCGCTGAGTCGGCACGTCCGAGAGGGCTGCTTGCGGGCAGTGAACTCAGCACCAGGACGCCAGATGGGCCAAGGGCGCTGGCTCATCTGAACTGGCAGCTTCAGAGCATCTGGTCGTGCACCCAGCACTGTCAGATTAGCCTCATTAGCAGCTCTTCTCCCCCAGGACTGGAATGACCCCTGCCCTGCTTCCCAGGCACCTGTGGCATGCCGCTATGTGCCTGGGGGCCTCCCAGCCCCACCTGGATATGCCCCTCCCTCCAGCCATCACATGCTGCTCAGAAGTCACACTGGGAACTGCTAGGAAACCCTCTCCCAGGGTGATAACTTGGCTTTCATGGCACTGTTTATAAAGCTGGTACCATTTTCAGATTGTAGTTGGGCAAATGAGAAGTCTTTGAAAGATTCTTTTGATTTTGTCCACTTATTTAAAAAGCAAGTGGACTGACCATTTTTTCGTAGCACTCAGGCCCTGGGGACCCATGACGGCATTAACTAATCATCCCAAATGCCTGAACTGAGGATCTAGTTATCCCAGTTTTGTAGGCACCTAGTGAAAGAAAGCAGGGATCGCTAGGACCTTGCGAGGGGACACTAGGAATAAGCTAGAGTGCGTGTGTGTGTGTGTGCGTGTGTGTATGTTAGCACATTAGTTAACAATCAGCTTCATCTAGCTGTTACAAAGCTGGTGTGGTCTTACACTACTCAAGAAAAGGGCTTCTCAGGGAGACTTCTCACTGCTCCTAGAAAATGCCTCCCACCACACAAAACCCATCATCCTCTGCCTTTTCAAAAGGATCACTAATAATAAGCAGGCTCAATAAATAGGCTCACCACCTGACATGTCTGCTGTCACTGACAAATGATCACGCCAAGAAACTGGAGCGGCCATGAGGGTGGGCTGGGACATGTTTCCAACCTAACCAAGGCAGAGAGCCCAGCTTCCCCTGGACGTGACAGAGAGCATGTTCCCCTCAGAGGCTTTTGGCAGTGCTGACGCCAGGTCAGCACGTCTGATCAAAGCCACAACGCACCTGTGATGTTGTCGTAGCTCCGGAAATTCATTTCGATGTGGTCCCACTCCAGCACCATGCAGTTCTCCATGCTGGGCTGGGCGATGGCCACGTACACGTCGTTCTTGGAGTTGAACGTGTCCACCGAAACTGACTGGTAGGGCAGCGTCTGATGAACAACAAAATCTGGGAAGGGGTGTTTAAAAAGAAACACGTCCGTGACCTCTCTTGGTGCATCATCAGCTGCCACCACCTTCCCATCCTTTGTATCACGGCATCAGTTCTGAAAAGGGCCAGCGTGAGGGAGGAGGAGGACAGGGAAGAAACAAGACACACGTCACAGCACATTTTGCTCTTAAAGGTGCTGGTCCCCGCTGGATCATCAGACTGAAGGCAGAGCTTCTCACAACGGCTTCATGAGTTTGGCTAAAGGAGCTTAAAGTTTTAAACAACTTTGGTGAAACCTGGCTTTCAAAATGACAAGACAGAAAGGACGTGCAGAGCAACACTCTGGAAACTGTCATGTGAGGGGCTCTCGGAAAAGCCCCTGCAGGAAAGGAGCCTGGTTAGTGCTGTTTCACGTGGTGCTTCACCAGCTTCCCTGACACTCGTACCTTGTTATTCTCAGCACTAGCCCTTATGGGGACACCACCACTGTAGGTTCAGAACTGTCATTATACCCGCCCCCCCCCCCCCAAAGAGCAACCTGGACCCATGGGAACAAAGCCCAACTCTGCTATGGCCTCAGAGGGTTACAAAGCGTCCTACCGGGAGGGGTAGTTACCCAAGTCTGTTTGATGGTTTCTGGACTTGGAGCGGGGCAAACAACAGCCAAGCCTTGCCTCTGGGCAGCGTTCTGCAGCTCCGCAGCAGCTCCAGGAGATCTGCTGGGTTTCTGAGCAAGGCGGAGCCCCTGCTATGTAGCAGGCTTCCTGCTCTTACATCTAGTTCATGCCCCTTGGGCCTGTGCTCCCTCAGCTCTCCTGACTCACTGCACCAAATCTTGGTAAGGAACAGTCAATTCTCAAGGAATGGAGCAAACATTCCCTTAGAAGCAAGAAATAGATAGCATGCTGGGTAACTAGAGGGGAAAAGTCTCTAAAATATATACACACTAATCAAGTTTCAGAAATAAAGTTTAAGTTATTTCATTGGCCAGAGAGGCTCCAGCGTGCTGCCCTGCTTCTTAGCAGGCCAAGTGTGCCCAGGGTGAAAGGTGGGGTCGTGGTGGACTCCTGGCTAAGGAAATCTGGCTTTGCCCTGCTCTCTTCCACCTGGTTCTTACCTGTCCCTAGGTAAGAGACCCTTTTCAGAGGTCTCTTCTGAAAGACTGCTTCCTAATTTGCTGGGCTACAACTAGACATTGTGTAAACCGTATTCCCCACTGTCACTCCAAATAACAACATCAGAGTCTAATATGGAGATAAGGGAGGTTATCTGAGAGACTTGAGCCATTTTACAGAGCCCAGAGAGGGTGAGCATCTAGCCATGGCCACACAGCCAGCATGGCATCTCCTGGACCAAGGCCTCCCTGGGGTGGGGGTTGATGCTTCCCTGAGTGTCTTGAGCCCACAGCTCGAGCCCTCAGGAAGTGGAGCAGTGATGGGAAGGACAGGTCACAGTCATGGGGCCACAGGCGCAGAGTGGGGCCCTGGAATGGGTACTGTGCCTGATAGCTCACCACCTAAGGCCACTTCCCACACTTGAGATTCTGGGCTGTCACCTCTCAGGGCTCAGCTTACTTATGCATACCATGGGGACTATGATACCTCCCAAGCTGGTTGGCAGGGATGGATCAGTTAGTGCCGGTGGAAATGTCCACCTCAGTGCGCAGCACACTGGTAAATACACAACTGAGGTCTGAGAAAGGACAGTCCACCTCCTCTGTCCTAGCCAATGTCGGGCCTGTCTTTTGGGGGACTGTCTATTTGAAGGGCATCTAAGATAAGATGCTAGAGCTGAGGCTACACCTTCTTGCTAAATGACTTTGGGTAAACGACTGAATTCTCTCTGCCTTGTTATATCTCATACTTACTTAGTCCAATGTAGTGAGCGCTCAATAAATGCATGTAACTTCTGGAGGCGCTCTTCCCCCCATTCTAGACGCACGGTAGTTGCTTAATAAATGCTTGTTAGCTTAACAAGTAGGAGTGGGCTGGCCTCTGCCGATGACCAAGGGAAGTGTGTGGACAGGTGGTTCTCGTGGGCAGGGTAGGTCCCAAGGAGACAGCAGACACCCTGGTACAGGGCTGGAGCTGGGAGCTAAGACAGATGGGGCTTCGCATTCTTTCCCTGCTACTTTCATAATAGCAGCCATGACCTTGGGCAAGAAAACTGGGCATCAGGCTCTTCATCAGTAAAGTAAGGGTGACATCTCTTTCATGTAGTGGAGACTAAATTCAGGGGTGCCTGTAAGGACGCAGTGCAGCCCCCTCTGTGCTAATTGCTGAGTGGTTTACACCTGAGACAATGACAGTGTCAACTTGCCCGCTGGAAGACTCAGGTAAGAGTCACGATGGCTCCTAGACCACTTCTTGACCCTCCCTCTCAAAATCAGGGTTACTCAAAGATAAAAAGCAGGAAAAAAGGGAGTCTCTGTTCATGCCCACGGGACAGATGCCAGAAAGCGCATGGCGACCGCATGGGGCTTTGCTGCTTCCTGTATTCCGAGCAGACAGCAGGGAAAAGAGAAACAGCAGCTCTGCAGAATACAGTATTCTCTGAGCCCTTTCATATCCCCAGAAAAGGGAGCACAAGCCGACTGCTGCCATCTTTTAATTACAACTGAGATGGCTATAAACTCCTCACCGACATCTCCGGTTGCATTTGACTAATCCGAGTCTGCCAAAGCTTCTAAATACTCCCGTGATGCCCGTAACTCACTTGTCTCCTCGGAAACACGAGCACTCGCTTAAAAAGGCAGGCCGTGTAAAGTGCAGACCCAGAAGTTTCCATTTTTAGCGAAGCATCCCAAGATGATAAAAGGGGCTGCTGGAAAAGAGACTATTTCACGAATCTAGCCTTTCGTGGTCCTCTAGTCATTTATTTCCCCCCCAAGAGTGGCTTCATAATATTTTCCATATGTTACCCATTGGTCATAACACACATTATGAAATTATGTGAACTACAAATCTAATTTTTAATAGAAGACCCCACCCCATCCACCTCCCCTCCCCGCCCCCACAATAAAGGAGGAGGAGAAGAAAAAGAAGAAAAGAGTGATAAGAAAACAACGCAGATGGGTTTGTGGGAACGGAAGGACAGGACTGGAGGGATTTAAATAGCTTGTCCCACCCTCCACTTAACGGAGCTCTCACCACCGGCAAAAGCACATTCATTGTGGAAATATCTCGAAAAGACACATATTGATATGACATCAATTTACGAGTGTTAAAATATTAATGGCACTCTGCAAAGCGAGCTGCCACCTCCATTCAGACTGGATTAAGTTCATGATGTCAGTGGGACTCCTGCAATTTAGGCCTTTTTCCCACTGGAATCGACAGATTTTTTTGCATAGCTATTTATAGCACTTGCAGAAAATAAATTATACACGATGCGGATCCTACGGGGAGAGAAACTCCACATTAATGCCTTACTTCTCTTTGCATTTTCATCAGCTCTGAAAGAGGGAGGCTAACAGGACAATTAGGATGCAAAATTCACTCCCTCTAAGGAATTTAGTGAATTATCCACCTAACAACAGGGAATCATTGGTAGGTAACAGGGATTTTTGAGGTGGTTAAAAATAGACTTGAAGGGGAGGGTTAGGGAAGGACTGTGATTACTCTAAAGAGCTGAAATAGCCCGAGGTGGTTTTGTGGTATTAATTACACCCCTTGGCTGAGGGACAGAAGGGTAACAGTATCTTCCTTACTCTAGGAAAAACAGGCGAGACATCAATCTGGGGGGTGAGGGGGAAATTTACTCCTTTCCTGAAAATCTGAGCTAAAAAGAAAACAATGTACTTGGGAAACAAGCTTCTCTCCAAACCTTCAGTAGGGATATGATCCCCGTACCCTGAACTCCCAAATTGGTCTTTTCCTTCTCCACCCACCCTCAATCATTTCCTTCTCAGCCTTTAATGAAGCACCTGAGGCCAGGGCCTAATCTGAGGGGAAGACAGGAACCCAAACCCTCCCAAGTTACTGACCTAGTTCTTCCACATCAGGGACCGTATTTGGGGGTGGGCCACACATGGGTTGCACCATTTTTTTCCTGATGGAAGAAACAGTGAGCAAGAGCAAGAATTTGTTCATGAACCCTAAAGGCATAAGGTCACGGCAAAGAAGGAATCATCATCTCCTTCTTACCAAAAAGGCTTGGGTGGACTTTCTAAAGTTTAATAGAAAGCCTGGCAGTGAAGACAAATATAGGTAAGACAGAGAAGACCCGGAAATATTTTGGGAGGCTCATTCTGTTCCTTGGGTTTGGGACCTGGCTATCTCAGTTCCAAGCCACCTCTATTCCAATGCCATAACAATTCTCAGGGCCCAGATCGTCTCACTCTCTAAGAGATAGGGTTACAGGGTTTCCATCCGCCACCCA
Source organism: Galagoides demidoff (assembly GCA_963574575.1). Classification (NCBI taxonomy): domain Eukaryota; kingdom Metazoa; phylum Chordata; class Mammalia; order Primates; family Galagidae; genus Galagoides; species Galagoides demidoff. Next base: position 19,170 of record CAUYQV010007933.1, read on the forward strand.
GACTGGAGCTCACTGCAGCCTCAAACCCTTGAGCCCAAGCAAATGGATCATTTTTATGACTATCCACAAGGCCCCTAAATTCAGAAAACACATTTTCTCATATAAATTATTCCCACAGCCCTTTGTAGCCCATGTTACCTCTCCCCCAAATAGACAATGTTTTCACATGCTACGGACAGGTATGAATAGAACAATGGAAAAAGCAACTAACTTCACCTTGGGTTTAAAGAAAAACTGGGGGAAAGGTAGAAAGGAGACCCAGTAAGCTTTGGGCTGGTATTTAATATCAACTGTCCTTGAATGCCACCTTTTGGTGCTCGACATTGACTGTGACCTCTGATTTATTGCGCTGGCCCCAAAATACAATAAATAACCTCCTAGTGGCCTCATCTGATGAAGGGCCACCTGCCAATTACACAGCTGAATAAACCCCTACCCAGAGATGAAAGACAAGGGCATTTCCATGAGATCTCAGGTTTTCCTTCAAAAGAGAAAAGAACTTGCAGGGTCCCCTATATGCAATCACAGTTTATCTAGAAATCATTCGTACCTTGTGGGTTTGGGGAAAGGTGGGTAGCAAGAACTGGCCTAAATGTGAGATTCTTTTTGAGTTTTGTTGTCTTTTGAGTTTCTGTAACAATGTTCCAAGTTCTCATTCCTGCTCCTTCTCCTGACATAACTTGAGACTTTGTCAATATCAACTCTCAGGCTACATGTTTATTTTTTAAAAATCTCTTAAGCAGGTTTCATACTGTGGATTGATCTCTCCTTCAAAATCTGGCTTTAGAAGCTGTAGACACGCTACCTAAACTTTTCATAGAAGATACTCACCTGCTCTCTACAGAATGTGAGAGTTGGGGTGGTTAGTATTTTAATTTTATCTTATCACCTTAAAAAATGCATAAACAGAACCTTGGAGGCAGGTCTCAGAAAATACAATCAAACTTTCTTAACACTTTTGCCTCAGTGTGTGTGAGTTTTTGCACTTGACACCTAGTTGTTGACTTAGATTTTCTATTTTGCCACTGGTTATAATTTACCTAGTTGTCTTTTTGCTTGAACCTATGGAACTAATTTATAGATTTCAGAGCATGGTATTTATTCATGAAGTTTTCAATCAACGTCACCTTCCTGAAGTGAGAGAGCTGTAACAATAGAATAATTGAGGCCACTGGTTTTCCATGAAACTCAGACTGATGTGACAATGTTCTCATGCCAAACGCACAAGTTTATATTTTGACCTTTAAAAAAAATTGGGGGGGGACCTTAGAGAAATTAGGATTTTGTAAGGAATCAAAATTAAAGTCAGTACAGTTAACAAAATTCCTTCCAAACTTTTGAGATTATCTTCCTTACCACACCAATTAATGTCTTTTAGAATGCTTAAACTTCCTAAAATAGCCTTGAGAGAAAACCGACGTCCACTTTCCCCCATTCCTTGTTGACATTCTAAAAGGAAAACAGGGATTATTTTAAATACCCATCTTTGGGGACATGGGTTCTGAATACCTGTAGTTGTACATTCATAGTCAAAGCTGGTCACATCATTGAGCTTCTTCTCTTGGTATTCTGGTGGACCAATACACAGCACGTCAGACACAGTGGAGTTCGTCATCTTCAACCACAGATACAGCCACTTGGCTTTGCAGTCACATTCAAATTTATTACCCCTTAAATCTCTAAAAATCAAAACAAAACACAGAGAAATAGATGCATCAAACAGATTTTAGAGGAAATATGAAACTACCAAGTTATTAACACCCCAGTATAATTAAAAACCCCTAAAATAGAATTTTTTCAGAGTTTGTATTTAATGCATCTTTCTTCTTTCTTTTTGTCTTTTTGACAGAGTCTTACTCCGTGACCCCTGGTAGAGTGCCATGCCATCATCACAGCTCATAACAACCTCAAACTCTTGGGCTCAAATGATCCTCCTGTCTCAACCTTCCAAGGACATTCCCAGTGGTGCAGCTGAGTGAATTCTGTTACATGTGATGCTAAGAAAGCACTCAGTAAATACTCTTTTCCATAAAGACCTTCCAAGAAGGTTGAGACAGGAGGATCACTTGAGCCCAAGCATTTAAAGGCTCTGCCTCAATACCTAGCACCTGCCATAATACCTGGCTAATTTTTCTATTTTTAGTAGAGATGGGGGTCTCACTCTTGCTCAGGCTGGTCTCAAACTCCTAAGCTCAATCTTTCTGCCTCCCAGAGTGCTAGGATTATAAGCGCCCAGCATATAATGCATCTTACTTCTTTTTTTTTTTTTTTTTGAGACAGGAGCCTCAAGCTATCCCCCTGGGTAGAGTGCCATGGTATCACAGCTCATAGCAACCTCCAACTCCTGGGCTCAAGCGAGTCTCCTGCCTCCGCCTCCCAAGTAGCTGGGACCACAGGCGCCCGCCACAACACCTGGCCATTTTTTGGTTGCAGCCATCATTGTTGTTTGACGGGCCCGGGCTGGGGATTTGAACCCGCCACCTTAGGTGTACGTGGCTGGCGCCTTAGCCGATTGAGCCACAAGTGCCGAGCCCATCTTACTTCTTATTGTACTTATCATTTACTTAATTTGATGCTCCTCGGTGTTCATAGTTTTAACTACATCACATACAGAGAGCTCTCAGAGATGACCTGCCGCCATCTCTCCAAGCCTTCACCATGTATCACCAGGCCATGCTGGAAATGAAGAATGATAGAAGATAACCCCAACATAGGTTGGTTTAAAAAAAAAAATAAGACATTGTAGGGAGACAGTCTCACAAATACAATTGAAACTTTGAGATCTTGTTAAACTTTGCCCAGGAAGAAGTGACAAACGGTGGAAGATAAAGCAGGTGACCACATTATCTCAGGAAAAGGAACCTCCCATTCAGTGAGATTCATTTACCGTATTTACATACCAAGTACATAAAATGGCAAAATCCAACATAATACAAATTATATGCTATTTCCCAGGATGCACCACTTTGTTATGGATTTTTAGCTATAGCATAAAAAAAAATGCAGTGAAGGGGAGAGGGGATTATAAGACACGATTAACTGGGGGACAAGGACAAACACCTATGAACTTAACTTCATTACTTACAGTTCAATGAGAGAGTCTAAATCACTGAAGACATCCCTCGGTAGCGCCCGTATGTGGTTATTGGCCAAGGAACTAGAACCAGAAAGTGATTTCAACGTTGTTATTAGCTCGTGCCCTATCATTCCCCACTGCCTTTAAATAAAGCCAATGACCTAAAACGAAGCTTGGGTCATCAATACTGAGATTTCAAAAAAAATGAATTTGGTTATACAAAGATAACCAAATTAGCGAGGCTGGATTATCATGGACGTTTTGTTTGTTTGTTTTTGAAAAGCATTTTTTAAGCTCTTTATGTACATGTGTGAAACCTTAGCTGGCTTTCTGTGGTTCTTGGAATAAAAGCTGAAGTCCCTTTGTTGGTGTGTAAGACCCTCTGTTGTCTAGTTACCTCTGTTCCTGCTGACCTGTGGGCCCATGTCTCCGACTGCTCACATCCAGTCACACTGGCCCCCTTGCTATTCCTCAGACAGGTGAGGCAGGCTCCCACCTTGAGGCTCTGAACCTGCCCATCTGCCTGGAATGTTCTTCCCCCAGACATCCACCCCACACTCCTTTGCCTCCTCAATTCTCAGCACCTTCTCTGGCCTCTGTACATCTCTTTCCCCGGGCTGTGTTGATCATCAAAGCATGGCTGTCATTTGGCAAACTCCCCTTTTTAACTACCTATTTGCTTACTGGCCAGGCATCCCTCCTATACATCAGCCACATGAGACCAGAGATGTCCTTAATTATTTGAACAGTGCCTGGCACACAGCAGATACTCAGTGTATCTTTGTTGAATGAATGAGTTAACCAAAATCACCCAAAATTCAGGGTGAAGAGAGAAGATACACAGACTTGTCCCGAGGACGTTCCCAGTGGTGTAGCTGAGTAAATTCTGTTACACATAACGCTAACAAAGCACTCAGTAAATACTCTTTTCCATAAAGACACTCCACTCTAACCCTTAAGGTTAATATAATAAAATCTCAATGAATCAGAATGCTTAGGGAATGACCTATTATGATCAACTTCACCTTCTCATCAACAAAGGTTGACCAGAAACCATTTTGCATTTTTGCTCCTAGGAAGATCTTTCTAAGACACCCTCGTCCACTCCCCACCTCTAAGGGAATCCAGACTAGAATGAACAGCATCAATTCTTTCTCTGATGATTCAGGAATTTGCAGTGTCCTGTCATCTTCCTGCTGAAGATGAATGTCCGTGGGGCAGGGCTATTGATGTAGGAAGAAGCAGGGTGTTCCGACGATGTACCCTGACTTTATGATCTCCCCAGGTGCTGCATTCTGGTGTGAGTCAGCTAAGAAACTGATACCTACTTTTGGTTCCTTTTACATGTACCAATGCAAAGAGCAAGACATAGAAATGATAAACATGTAAGTAATTCAGCACCAACGTCTTTAAAATATATATAGAATGAGTCTTTTGCAGCATCAGAATGACCCATTCCAAAAAGATGAATTAGAGAAATGAGTGTTCCTTCTCAGAGACAGGGAGGGCTCCTGTAGTAGAAAGCTTTGAACCCAAATATTCTTGCTTCAAGATGCATCTGAATATGAGGAGATGCATAGTTTCTGAACCATGTCCCTTACAACCTATAGAACCACAAATGGGTTCCAGTACAAGTTCATGTACTATTTTACCTTTTGCCTCTAAATGATTTATCTGTACACTTTTTTAAAGTATTGGAAAATAGGCTATGTCAGCCAGACTGAAGATACTCTGGAAGTAGCTTCTTAAACTTTAAAAAAGAAGGTGTTTGTTTGTTTGTTAACTAGTTGATGGTCACTTTTTCTGGAAAGTAAAGTACAAAAATGTTTCAGCTAACTACATGTAAATTATTTTCACTGACAAATGAACAGTGGTTTTACTGAAGTGATAAGAATCAATGGAACGAACAAAGTCAAACAAAGCAGAATGTTTAGCCATTGTTCCAAGTGTTCAATTTAGGTCTCAGAAAGCAGAATTATTTAGACGGGTTGTCTACCCCACTCACGCTAAGTGCTCAACTTTTCGCTTTCTGCTTCATTGTGTCTACAAATTCATGACATTTACTTCATTTCTGAAACTACTTAACAGCTCCCTGTCCCTCGGGCCTTACAGACTGCTGGAAACAAATGTCCCAGATTCTAGTTACAGGCGGGCACAGCTCCTGGAAGGCTTTGAAACCTGATCTCGGTTTCTTTACATGGGAATATGAGTCTGCAGGTGTGGGGAAAGTTCATAAAAGATAAAAATCGATACTTAATTTAAACAAGCACATTCCAGATAGGGACTTCCTGCAGCCCAGGAGCGAACTTTAACAGAGAGTTGATATCTTGTCTTTGCTTAGAGATTGTAAAACTCAGAAGGAGAGGACAGGTTCAGTCTTTAAACAATGTATTCAATGCTTTAATTATTAAATCCATCTCCAGCCCAGAAGAGCTGACTTCAATTTTTATTTTTTATTTTTACCATTCTTGTTATGTTCCTTTGAGACAGGGTCTCCCTCGGTCACCCAGGCTGGAGTTCAGTAGCACGATCACGACTCACTGCAGCATCAAACTCCTGGGCTCAAGGGGTCCCTCTGCCTCTACCCTCAAGTAGCTGGGATTACAGGCATGTGCCACCGCACCTGGCTAGTTTTTTAAATTTTTTTGTCAAGATGACGCCCAGGGTGGTCTCAAACTCCTGGACTCAAGTGATCCTCCCACCTTGGCCTCCCAGAGTGCTGAGATTACAGGCCTGGGCCACCGCCCCCAGTGGAGGAGTCAATTTTCAAAGTCGTCTGACTTCCCCAGAAGTAGAATACATATGAAAAATCCAGCTCAGTTAGGGACCCATTAGTCAACCACAAATCAAAAAATGTGACCTGCCGACTCAGCCCTGCACCAGATCCCTGGGTGGGGGCTACGGTGGCGGCCTAGTGGAAGACAGATAAGGGCCCTTCCTTCTGCTGACTACAACACTGCTCAGGAGATAAAACACCCATGAAACACCACCAACCAGCGTGACCAGTGTGGACAGCAAAGTGTTGGCTGTGTGGAGCCAACAGAAAGAATAAAGAAGAAGATGAGGAATGACTTCTTGGGGAGATAGAACTTAATCCGGCTTTGGATGGAAAAGGCAGATTCCAGGAGACTGAGGGCAGAAACAGCAACCTAAGCAAGGGAAAGGACATGAGGGAAAGCCCTGCAGTGGGTGGAGTTGGGTGTGCAGGGGTGGGCTCGGAGAACCTGGGCTTTTGTGGACATTCAGCAGGATGAGGCCAGAGCACTGGAGACTTGACCCCAGGGCAGGCTCTTAAGTGTTTTCTTGACCAGGTGTAGGACTCCCATGCTCCTTCTGTGTTTGTGTTCTGTGTGTTGCACAGAACAAGAAGTACTCCTTGCATACAAGCACACACGGTAACAAGTGAAACAGCACACACACTCACAGTTATGTGCACACATGTATGTAAGTCCATGCACCCACACATGCTTTCTGCACAAAGATATGCAAATACACATACACACACATGCACGTGCATGAAACCTACATGTTCACACCCTCCTGCTGATGGAAGGACCGTAGCAATTGGCCAAATGGAAGTTGCCATTAAGGAAAACTCAACCAGTCACACGGCCTATAAGTTCATAATCTGCCTGGAGCTTTTGCTCAAAAACAAAGTCCCTAATTCCTGACTGCTGGGAACTAGACTTCCCCAGCCACAGCTGTTCCTCTCCAGACACTCACAGCTGTCTTCTGAGCAAACCCTGTCTGGCCTCCCAAACTGGTAACATTACTTAGTAGTCCGCAGAGAAAGTGGAGACTTCATATTGAGTGGAGGGAGGGAATGATGTGATGATGACGATGGTGATGCCAACCATATCTGGAGCATTTCCTATGGGTAATGGGATGCATGCTTTGCAGGAAAGGATTAACCCATTGTGTGCAAAATCCTATGAAGTCAGCACAACCATCCCCGATACAGTTCTTCCATAGCAGGAGGGTGTGAACATACAGATACTGCGCGTGGATATTGGCGTATCTTTATGCACATGTAGAAAGCGTGCATGGTGCATGCACTTCTACACACATGTGTACATCACCTTGTGTGTGCATGTAGTGCATTTGTTAAACTGAGCTCAATCTAAGCAAAATTAATACATTAACAACCATGAGATTCGAACCCAAGTCTGTGCACCATGAAGCGATAATCTTAGCCTCTAAGGAATGTGGGGATTTGACACCTACACTGAATCTGAAAAGGAGTCAAGACTTTTATAGGAAGACAAGAAACCCCAGAGCAATAGTGCCAACAAGAACCCAACGCCCTGCAGGGCTGACTGTGCAGATCCAGATGTTTGCTCATCTCTCATCCCCTTACCCTACAGGTTTAAACTCAGGCAGAGCTTCTGCTTGGGAGCAAATGAGAATCAAGAGACAGATATCTGTGCCAGCCCTAATGACAGATATCGGTGCCAGTACCGGACACGATGTGAATGCTTACCTGGTTAGATGACCATGTCCACACTGTATCTTCAGGGTTACACACCACCCCCAGTCCAAACCCTCTACTTTTCCTAATTTTTTTTTCTCTATAGACAGGCTGCCTATAGAGATGAGATGTCATCTACCTCAAAGACAAAATATTTATCATGCAAATTGGGACCCAGCTCCTGGCTAATAAATTACTCCCACGAAGACAATGACTATTTTTATGTTTTCATGAACACAGACACTAGTTTTTCCAGTCTTATGCATTTTTCTAAATGTGTATACTTGCTTCCTTCTGACATACCAATTCAAATTAATTTGTTTAATTTTTTTTCTTCTCCAGGAAGCTATTAAAGTACCAGAGAGCTTAGCTGAAGCCACAGATGAATCCAACATAAAAGAAAACGTGATTTGCATTCCAATGAGAACCACAATTGGTCCTGGAACCACGTCTCAATTGCACTTTGTCCTTCTTCTAATCCTATATTCAACCCAGTCAGCTAAGCCTTGGTTCTCAAATCTGTAAAATGGAAACTCACAGATTATCATGAAAGATAAAGAGAGGCCAGCTCACTGAGCATGCAGCCCTGTCCCCAGCAGGTGTACGATGCATGGTAATTCCCTCCCCAACTCCTCCCCCATAACTTACAGCGCTCCTTACTCCATACAGGGTTACATGGTCCGTAACTGTGGCTCAGAATGATGGAGAAGGCACTAAAGCCAAGTGCATGAGAAGTCACAAAAAGCCCGTGTCTGTATCAACAGATACAGAAACCTCTTAGGCAACCCAGAAATCACAAGCCTTCAGGGAATGTTCCAACATGGAAATAACAGTCAAGAAAGAGAGGGGAACCAGGAAATGAATCTTACTCCACCCACTAAAGGACTTAGAACACTTTTTACAGGACTTACAGGTGAGTCAGGTCACGGAGGCCACGAAAGGCGTTTCTTGAAATGGTTTCTATTTTGTTGCCTTCAATGAACCTGAGAAAAAATGTGGTATCATTGAAATGAATTTTCTATCTTTAGTATCTCTATAAAATGATATTATTATGCTTTCAGAAGAAAATCTAAACACACTCATGAATTATAAAAGTCCATCTCTGAAGACCAGGTAGGCTATAGCAAATTCCACAAGCACAGGTGGGTGCTTGAACAAATACACAGACATGTAAGTGTGTGTCTGCACTCCTTCCAGAAGCAGCATGGAAGTCTTCAAATTCGGAGTTGACAACATGGCTAAAACATTTGCATGGTGGGGAGAAGAAAGCACGAAGACAAGAAATTCTCCTATCTCTGCAAGACTGGAATGCTTCCAGACACTTCCCCTACGCAATCCCTCTCACAGTTCACAGTGCCTGGCTATTAATATTTTTGTAATCTCATTGTCCCTTGAGGGGAGCCATTGTTTTACATCTCTGTATTAAAGTTTTGGCTGAGGGAGAGTTCCATTAAGCTTGGCTTCTAACAACCCTGAGTTTATCACATTCTCCAGCAGCCTAGTAAATGGGCAAAAAGGCAGGGATACTCTCAAGATCTCTAAGCCACTAGGAGGTAGGAAGATTAATGAAGTTGAGTAGGGGCCAAATTTCTTTCTCTGTCCTAAAGCGACATGGGATGTTGCAATAACAACACTGGCCATGCTGTAAGGTCTTTGTGGGGAAGACAGAATATGAATGACCTTTACTATTCCCTGGGGCCACAGAGAACTACAGTTCGGTTTCCATCATTGTTGTTAAGTCAGATGTAAGACGGTCTTTAAGGAGATGGTCCAAGGGAGAGGCTCTGTACCACAACACCATCAATGAAATCATGTTTGATTCTTGGCTCGGCGCCTGTGGCTCAAGTGGCTAAGGCGCCAGCCACATACACCTAGGGTGGCAGGTTCGAATCCAGCCTGGGCCCACCAAACAACAATGATGGCTGCAACCAAAAAATAGCCGGGCGTTGCAGTGGGTGCCTATGGTCCCAGCTACTTGGGAGGCTGAGCCAGGAGACTCGCTTGAGCCCAGGAGTTTGAGGTTGCTGTGAGCTGGGATGCCATGGCACTCTACCCAGGGGGACAGCTTGAGGCTCTGTCTCAAAAAAAAAATTAAAAAAAAAAAAAGAAAGAAATCATGTTTGATTCTTGCACTAAGAACCTTCTGATGTCTTCTTTAAAAAAAAAAACTCAAGTGTCTCTCCATGAATAGGCTTTAGAATAAAGTAATAAGCTAACTTCCTCCCCAGTAACCTTGACAGCAAGATGAACTAAAAGCCTGTAAGAGAAAACTCATAGCTTCGTGTTTCCTACTTCCATGGGTTGTTTATGCATTTTGCTAGACACTAGTTGGATTTAGCACTGCAATTGCGCCACGATTTCCACACTATGTATGTATCAGCACATACATTATGTATACACTGGGGGAAGAATTCCTCCAGAGACCGCTTTCCTCAAGACACAAAATCAGTAGAGAGTTTTCTTATGCCCAGACTGTGTCTAGAATCCCAATACCTACCTGTTGAACTCAGATAAGAAAGTGGAGAGAAGGCTTCAAAAACCCCTCTGAATGCTAAGTGAGGAAATCCATCTGATAGCAGGATTAACATTATTACAAAGTTAGCAAAGACAAGGATGAAAGAACTTAAAGGGGAGAAAAGACATGAAAGTGAAAAAAAGCAGAAATCAGAACGAGGGCAAAGCTCATTGCTAGGGGGGGATAAAAAACCCTGCCTATCCAAAAATGAAAAGAAATGACCTTTCTCTTTTAAGAAGAAAAGGAAATTAGACCCTCAGCAGCAACTCACAGGAGATACCGCAAAAGGGATATAGGACAGCTGAATAAAAAACATGAAGTTGTACCCCTCCCCAATAGGGAGATTTTATTTAAAAATAAGTAAGCCTCAGAATCTTTCAGCTCTATTTCTGGCTGATCAGCAAATTCATGCTTCGTTATGAGAGGTAAAAATACCCAACGCAATTTCCAATTGTGCTTACTACACGACAAATCAAATGTCAGCAGAGAATGAATGACTATCTCTCCTTCTTTGTTTCCTTGCCCCGTCTCCAGCCTCCTCCTGCCCCAGCTTGTTTGTAAGCAAGTAAACTATAAAAGGTCAGTGCTGAGAAGAGAATGGGGTTTTCTCCATTTTCTCCACCCCAAACCCTCGCAGAGATGCCGTTCCCGCACAGAAGGCAACCCAGAAATTCTCCTAGATATGAAAGGGTCAGCCAATAGGTAAAGGACAGAACTTACAGGTATTCAAGATGAAAAAGTCCAGCAAAAGCATCATCCCGGATGACCGTGAACAAGTTAGAGTTCAGCAACCTGAAAATAAGGAATGGATTTCAGTGCAAAGATGTAACACTCGAGTCCCAAGATAAAGCCATTTCTATTTCTTTTGCTGTGTTCTGTTCTTGCCCACATTGTGGGCAAATGTGGGCTCTTTACAGTCAAAGAACCACCCAGTAGGTCTACAGCCTGGCTCTTGAATAGAATGCTAATGGAGATGATGGCAGGTGGATCCGTTTGGTCATACGTATTGGTCATCCCCAATCTTCTACCCACTTCCCTGTGGGTCTCAGAAAATATGACCCAATAACTGTTAGTTAACACATCTTGATGTTTACTGCAACTAAACAGCTACAGGAACGCATTATGATGCACAAACAACCATAGAATTAGAGATCTAAAAGGATTTAACCCAACTCTATTTTTAAAGTAATTTGAGCCCAGAGAAGTTAAGTGACTTGAAAAAAGTCACACAGCCTGGACAAAACAACAATCCTTTCTACTATATTATACATTCCCATGAGAAGTAATACAAAGTGTTTGTTCAAGAAACCTTCCTATAGAAGACTCTATCACTGCATAGTTCTTTATTTGAATTACTATCCAAGTCTTTTCAGCAAAAAAACAAACAGAAAAAACACAACCCTAGGATTGTATTTCTATCATATGGAAAGTATATTTTCATGGCGCTGCAATTTCTAAGAAATTACAGATTTTAAAATGTTAAGTATAATGTTATGAGCAGGCCTATAGCAGTTCAAGAACAAAAATGCCAAGAGCAAGTTGGTTGAGGATGAATAATTGTCTCCTACACTCCATTTCTCCGTATTTTTCTGTGGCCCATTGCTTGTTTAAATTTTGATCTGATCACAAACATAAAAAACCAGTCTAGATAAAGAGAATGAGTTCTCAGGACTTTCTCTGTCCCTGATTTGAAAACTGTCTTTTGGAGATTTCTTTTCTTCTGCAAACATTAACTGACCTGCATTACAGGATACCACATGGGTCTTCACCATAATGACTTTGGCATTGCTTACCGAGATGAGCCAGGGCCAAGCATAGTTACAAATGTGGGCCTCGGACCCTGGAATTCCAAGGAATTCTGGCTCTTTGATTTGGGGAAAGTTTCTTAACTTCCCTGAGCTTCAGTTTCCTCATCTATCAAAATTCTGGCTCCTCGATTTGGGGAAAGTTTCTTAACGTCCCTGAGCTTCAGTTTCCTCATCTATCAAATGGAAAAATAAGAATACCCTCCTCACAAGAATAACATGATGAAATAAAATTATTCTTCTAAATGCACAGTACGCTGCCTGTTTAAGTACTCGGTAAACTGAAATACTTCTGTCTCCACATTAAGCTTTTAAAATGTGAGTTTTCTTTTAAAATGAGGTGTTTGGGGAACCGTTCATTGGGGCGATGTTCCAGTCATGATTCAATGTAATCAGCTCCTCCATCGTTGGATCTGGGTGTTGATAAAGTCCTTGATGAAAAAAGGCACCAAACTAAGGCAAGGAAACCGAGCAAGGAGCCTCGCTACTCCGCTGGGGAAGCCACAGGGCCAATTAACACCAAGAGCCATCTACGGTTTCCTCATGGAACTGGGTGTGGTAGGAAGGACTGATCCCATAGAGGCAGAGGTCACCCATCAAGAACTGTTCTTCAGGGACCCCCGCTTTGCAGAGAGAGTATCACATACTCACAGCAGCTGCAGGGAAGGCAGATGGGAAAACATTCGGTCTTTGATTTCCAAAAATGTTCCATTTACCAGGCTCCTACGGGCAAAAGAGGGGCAAAAAGAGGCTTATGTTTCTTTTAGGAAATTCTAGCCAAGGTGGGCAATTGGCCTCATCCTCCAGCTGTGTTTCAAACTCTTCCTTTCAGGAGTGAGGCTTAATACAGCTGGCCAGAGTCTTCCCAGGGGCAGGAAGGAGAAAAGCCAGGCCATTTCCCAATACACTGGATCAGTACGAAAATATTCTGAATACCCAAAACCTTCACCATCAGCTCTTTCCACAGACGTTATCTCAGTCAGTTTAAAATCAATCCCCTGACTTCCTTTTCTTAACTACAGGAAGCCCCATCTGAAAATGGATAATCACTTCACCTCTGCCTGTTTGTGTAGATACAGCGTTAATGTTGGCCAACGAGAAACTCAGGGGTAGGAGTAAGCTTTCCCCTTGGGAGCACATCTCAGAAAGATACTCAGAGCACTTCTGATTAAATGCACTGTGAAAGCCTCGGGGGAAAGAAACTCAGAGACACCTGAACTCAGGCTGGGGGTGGGGGCGGGAGGCAATGCCATCTGCCAGATAAAATGGTCAACTAGGGGGCAAGGGCTTTAGCTCTGTTTCTGCCCTCAGGCCCCTGTCCTTTCTGGCCACACTGAGATCTCAATCCATTATTTCAGAATTATTTTAGGTTAACATGCAGATCAATTAAGCAGCTGCTGGTCAAAAGGATTTAATAAGGGGAATTCTAATTTCTGGAATTAGAAATGTCTCCATGACATCCAACTTGGCAGTGTTAGGAACCCAAAGGGCCCTGTGTTCCCACCAGCCAAACTCTCCTGACTTCCTATACATGCAAACAGGAATCCTCTGGCTCCCGGGTTCAGGCCCCTATGACTTGTCTTGGGTGGGAGGGAGGGGAGTGTGGGACACCAGAAAATGCCCTGAGCACAAACGATGTCACCCCCGGGGATTCCCTGCCTCTATAATTGAGAGGATATGTGGGGACCTGGGCTTGGAAGGAGGGGATGGCCTCAGCAGGAAAGATGTTCAGGCAGGAAGGATACAGTCCCACTGCCCCTTCCACAGCCCCTATGAGAGCTGGTCATTTGACTTGAGCAGCTGTCCAGGCTAAGAGGGAAGAGTCTCTTGGCAAGTGGATAAATATTGTGAAGCTGTTTTCCTGTCAGTTCCTCGGGTGCTGAAAAAGCAGCCAGCACAAGTGTGTGGTGGTGAAAGGGACAAGGAGTCCTCCTCAACTCAGGACAAAAAGTCAGGCTGACTTCCAGCACTTGGCCGCTGGGCTGAGCAGCCCACGCGCCCCAAGGCTCTGCCAAGCCCTCTGTGCCCCCCTCTTTCGGGCCATGAGAGACATCCCTTGCTCCGGGACCCAGGCCATTTCCCACCTGCAGTGTGGAGAAGTCCAGAGGCCACAGTGGAAGCCTCCCCAGACCTGAGGTGGGGTAGTGAGGCCTCGGCCCCACCTGGTTGGCCAGCGCTCTGGTCATGTTTAGTGGCTTGTACGCATTCCCCTACGCCCACAAACACCCCCTCCCCAAACTTTGATGCACCGTAGAATTGCCCAGGGACTCAGGATGCTGACTCCAGGGCTCCACTCCAGAGACTCTGCTTCAGTGCAGGCGGGATTCTGCATTGGCACAAGCGCCCCCAGGTGAGACTGGTGCAGGTGGCCCGCGGGCCACACTCTGAGAAACACTGCCACAGGGACCCGTCCCGGCTCCCAGACTCTGAGGCTCGCGTTCTCACCACCCTCCCGAGGCCAGCGCCCCACCCACGTCCCGGAGTGCGCCCCCACCCAAACGCAAAGCAGTGGGCTGAGGAGTGGGTCAGGGTTGCTGCTGCCCCGCGCCACAGGCAACTCCCAGGTGGGGCGGGCGCGGGGCGGGGCGGGGCGGGGTGGGGGCTGGAAGGGTCCCACTCACAAGGAGCTGATGTCGCCAGGCACGATCCTGGGCACCCAGGACGAGCCCACGCAGATGATGGACTCCTTGGTACAGCTGCAAGTGGCGGGGCAGCGCGCCAGCCGCCTCACCTGCGCGCTCGGCGGGATCAGGCACGCGGCGCCCAGCAGCAGCAGCAGCGGCAGCCGCCCCAGCGCCCCGCCGCCTCCGCCTCTCCGCAGCGCCATGCCGGGTCCCCGGTGCCCGGTCCCCGCCCCGGCCCCGAACCCCGCCGCCGCGCCGCGCGCTCGGACCCCGCGCCGCTGCAGACGCTGGCGCGGCTCACTGCTCTGCCGCCGCGGCTGCTGGCGAGGACGAGGGCGCCGCGGGTGTGGGAGGCCGAGCCGCAGCAGAGCAGCATGCTGGCCGCCACCCCCACCCGCGCCCCCCCACCCGAGCCCGGGCTGCTGGGCTGCCGCCGCCGCTGCGCCCGCCGCACCCGCGGCCGCCTGACATCAGCACCCGCGCCCCGCAGCCCCGCTCTGGCCAATGGAGGCGGCGCCGCCCGGCCCCCACCCCGCCCTCCCGGGAGCTGCGGGACCCGGAAAAGTTGGGTGACCTTGGGGGAGGGGCCGGCTGGGACCGAGCCCCCCTCGGGGGCCTAGCGGAGAAGTGGCAGATCGGAGGCCCGCAGTCCCTTCGGAGGCTTGAAATAACCTGGGGGAGGCACTGGGCTTCTTCATGGGGCCAAAACGAGAGACAAAAATAATCAATAAAGTAGGGAGTGGGGGACTGGCTTGCTCACTCGGAGGGCAAGTGTCCTGGTGCTGTGAGGAGGACAGATTTGTGAGCAGACTTTATTCATTTGGAAGATGTCATGAACTGCGTGCCGCCAGTGCTGGGGGTCAGCGGGGATGGCTATGCTTGTTCTCGGGTCCCCCTTTCCCACGGCACGGGGTGGGGGGCGGGGAGGTGGTAACTGACGCCAGCCACCTCCCCTGCAGAAAAAACATGGGACAGCAAAGCCACTGCAGCCTCACAAGTCAGGACGAGGGCCCTCCTTACTTCCTGCTAAAGAGCTGGAAAGCTGGTGAAAATGTCCCCTCTCTGAGCCGCTCCCTGGCCACCCCACACCCCCAAGAGACAGGGGCTACAGATTGTTAGGTACGATTGAGGGCACAATACATTCTAGACACTTCTAAACTTCTCCTAAGCCTTCTAGGCAGATCCTACTAGTATCCTTAAATTCCTGATGAGGAAACTGAAGCCCACAAAGCCACCATGACTGGTTGGTGGTCCATTGGGAACTGGTTGGGCAGGGAGGGCAATTGGTAACAGGCCCTGCTGAGCCGCTCATCCACTCCTTAAGTTGGATATGATGAGCAGGAATGTTACCACCAGGCACTGTGCCACTAGGGAATCAAAGAAAATGTCCAAAGCAAACTGCTCAGAGTGGGGGGGAGGGGGGTCCAACTTACCATCATCAGGCTAAAACCCAAGGAAAACTTTCATCTATGAAGATATAGCCAGAAAAGGCAGGGCCCAATGCCAAAAATTAACAGTAGGGACCATCAATACAATTGCTTCTTCAGCAATCACTTTTAGCACTGTCCAATATTAGGAAAGTATAAGGAAAATACCAGGCTGGCCACTGACTAGAGAGAGAAAGGAACAGGCCCTGTCCTCGTGGAGTGTGAAGTCTCAGCATGTGAGGAATAACTCCACAGGCAACATGGGGTCAGAGACTGGCCAGAAAAAGGTTCAGGACTTATAAGTAAGCCTTTTCTAGGCAACTGCACGGAGGGACCTGGACTTTCATCTAGCAGCCAGCATCAGCACAAACCAATACGTGTTTATCACTGAATTCTCGCACCTACCCTGGAAGTGGGTCTTCCCATTTTGTGGATGGGAAAATTGAGCTCAGAGGTCACACAGGACACAGCAAAGGAGTTCATACTCCAGATCTGGCTGCTGTGTCTAAGCCTTGCTGCCGAGTAGACATGCGCCCAGAATTGCCTTACTCAGCAAAGAGCACTCCTAGGGGCTGAGGACGCAGACCACAGTCTGGGCAGGGCACAGGTGGGTGCGTTGTGTACCAGGAAGACATCTACCTTAGGAGGGCTGCTGTGCTCCTTTATAGTGAAGAGCTGGGAGGCTTCTCAGTACTCCCTGATGACCTAGGGAAAGGCGATCTCGCCTATGAGTGAGAGCCAGGGCAGGGAATAAGTAGGTCAATTCCGGCCAGACATGTATGGGTTTGTATCCCAGCCTGCCACTTGCTGCTGTGTAACCATGAATAAACTGTGCTCCCCGAGCCTCAATCTCCCCACCTGTAAACAGGAGACTATTGTATACACCTTGGGGGGGTTAAATGTGATCAAAAATGTGAAGCACTTCATGCCACACTGGTGGTACTAGGTGTTTGAACAGACCTCTGTGTGACCTCATGGGCAGGGCCAGTCTCAGGTAAACCTTAGGGTTGTAGGAAGGCAGGGCTGTAAAGGGACATGGGTTTTTTCTGATCTCTGGGCCTCCATCTGAATCAAGGTCAGGGGCACAGTCTAGCACGGTATCCTCAGTTAGGGCTGAGGCAGGGGACATGCGACCATGTCTGGAGACATTTGGGGTTGTCAGAGTGGAGCTCCTAGTATCTGTAGGATAGAGGCCAGGGGTGCTATTAAACATCCTGCAGTGCATAGCAAAGAATGATCCAAAACATTACTACAGCCAAGGTTGAGAAAGCCTGGCTGCGTGTCCTGGAAAGGTCCTTGGCATGAAGAATTCCAGAGATGCAGATTCTGGGCCACGCTTCATCACTCACAAGCACACCTCGGTCCCGTCACTCATCTCCAGCTTCTGTCTGCATCTTCCATAAAATGGAAGTAAAGAGCCTTTCTCTCTCCTTTGTGAATAAACATGACATAGCATCCTTATGACTCTCCTTACCTACCTTCCCCGAGCTGGGACTAGTCCTAGCACATCCTCCCCACCTGAAAAGCTGAGAAGTTCCTCATGGGAATGAATGATGCAGAGAGAAGACTCGAGTAGCAGAGCTGGCAGAGTTGGTATTTGTTTCGGCTCTGCTGGAGACACTAAGTAAGTGAGTGCTTGTAAATTATAAGGCGCAGTTTATAAATTAAGATATAAAAATGGATATGCAGATTACTTTGGGTTCGTTCCAAGATCTTCAGCAGTTGAAAAAAAAACTTAATAGACAATCAGAGAGACACAATCTGTTTCAGGAAATAGTGAGAGTTTTTGAAAATGTAAAAATCCTTGCTCAGATGTACGCTGACTCGAGCCTGTGTCTTCATGACACAAACAACACATATTCATTCCTCGGCCGCTGACATGGTACAGGCTGGACTGGCTTTCCTTCAAGTCTCAAACTGGTTCTACCTTATACCATTACACATGTCAGTAGCTCAAAAATAGTGCCCATCCACGTCCCCTCGCCTTCAACTACTTGTTAGTTCATTTGGTCAGTATGGACTGAGAACCGACTATGTGTTGGGCATTGAAAATAAAGCAATGGGCTTGGTGCCTGTAGCACAGTGGTTACAGTGCCAGCCACATACACCAAAGGTGGAGGTTTTGAACCCAGCCCAGACTAGCTAAAACAATGACAACTGCAATAAAAAATAGCTGGGCATTGTGGCAGGTGCCTATAGTCCCAGCTACTTGGAAGACTGAGGCAAGGCAAGAGAATCACGTAAGCCCAAGAGTTGGCGGTTGCTGTGAGCTGTTATGCCTTGGCACTCTACTGAGGGCAACATAGTGAGATTTTGTCTGAAAAAAAAAAAAGAAAGAAAAGAAAAGAAAGCAATGATGAAGACAACAGGGTCTCCACCTTCATGGAGATAGACATTAAATTAAAAGAATACACAGATAGGCTCGGTGCCCGTTGCTCAGTGGTTAGGATGCCGGCCACATACACAGGTTGAGAAAACCTGACTTCATGTCCTGGAAAGGCTCTTGGCCTGAAGAATTGCAGAGATGCAGATTCCAGGGCTGGTGGGTTCAAACCTGGCCTGGGCCTGTTGGAACAATAATGACAACTACAACAAAAAAATAGCCAGGTGTTGTGGTGGGCACCTGTAGTCCCAGCTACTTGGGAGGCTGAGGCAAGAGAATTGCTTAAGCCCAAGAATTTGAGGTTGCTGTGAGCTGTGATGTCATAGCACTCTACTGAGGGTGACATAGTGAGACTCTGTCTCAAAACAACAACAAAAAAGAATGCACAGATAAAAATGCAATTGCAACTTATGGTAGAGCCTGTGCAGGAAGAGGGGAGACCTCGTCTGGGTGGTGCGAGCCTGTCTGAGAACTTAGCTCAGAGCCTGGAAAGGAGAGGCAGCTGTCAGAAGGCTCAGCACGTGCAAAGATGCCTGGACCAGAAAGAGATGAGTGCATGTGCAGATCCCAATGGAGGGCAGCATGGTCAAAATGCAGGGAGTGAGAGGGAGGGAGGGAGGAAATGAGGGCTGAGAAGCAGGAAGGAGCTGACTTGTGCGGAAACTTGCAGGCCAGGGCCAGGAGCCTGCACATCATTCTAAATGCCAGAGGGAGTCATTGCAGAACTTTAATTGGAGAAATGACTTGATCTTATTTATTCTTCAGAATAGTTATTTCTGACTGCTGAGTGGAGAATGGGAAGTGGTCCCAATGAACTAGTCCTCATGAGAGATGGTGGCTGCCAGCACCTGACAGGTGGCTGGGAAGATGAAGAAGAGTGTACGTGGATCCCAGGTAGATCTTAAAAGGAGGATCAACAGCCCTTACTGTTAGGTTGGATTTAGGAAGAAGCTCGGAAGGAATGGCAAGAATGCCTCCAGGGCTTTCTCTAGAGCCAGGGGTGGATGGAGGTGCCCTTTCTTAAGATGAGAAAGCCGAGAAGAGGAGAGAGTTTGGCTAGGAGAAAGGTGCCTTGGGGATATGGATTTTGAAATGTCCACGAGCCATCCACATGCAGATGTTGGGTTGGCATCTGGATGACCCGTAAGGATGGCAAAGGGGAGACAAAAGGTGGTCGGTGGGAAATTTTCACACTGTAGGTGAATCCTGATTCTCTCTCAGTAAGCCCTCAGGGGTTGATTGGTTGATTGGTTGGGTATATTGGTTGATTAATTGATAAATGGGTAATATTTCAGAAATACAGACTTTGGAGAGAAAACATCTCTTAGGTGCAATCCACAAGGAACAACAGAAATTTCACAGGAGAATGTGAATCTAAGAATACTGCAGTTTGAGGATCTATTTTTAGACCAAAAACAATCTTCAAATCCTAAAGCAAACTGTGAATCTTGAACGAATGTCGGAGACCTCATCATGCTGCTAAGCCTCCTCCTCTAGGTTCCAGCCACACTCCAGCCCCAGCCCCCACCTGGTCTTCTCACCAGAACGAGCAGCTTTGGAAACCTTTGCTGAAGTGTAATGCTTGTGATTCTGATGCTTGCGGTATCAACCTCAAAGGCATTTGGTTTGAGCGGCTACAAACTGGATTCCATAGAGGGAAAGGAGAGGTCTTATCCATTTGTTCTTTTATCAGAAAGTTTGCCAATCCCTCTCAGACTGCATCGCCCCAATATGCTGTTCTTGTGGCCAGCTGCACCCCAAATGTAGATCCTGTTTCTGGCCTCCCATCGCTTGCTTCTTCCCAGACTCAGAGGGTGTTTCAAGTCTGGAAGGCACCCTGACTCTTCCCCTGATTGGCCTCTGGAATTCCATCAGATTCTTGAAGGGCTATCTTTACGTATCTTACCTCACTTTTGGCTTACTAAATTAGCCAAAAGGCCCTTGAAGTCTGCCTTGGATTCTGGCGACCTTCATGCCCTCCTTCCCACCATCAGGGTAATGGACACCTGTGGGATTTTTGTTATCCACCATCAGCCTCTTCTCATGACAACAGGAGACGATTTTGCTTTGGGGGTGGGGGGTGGGGAACACTCTCCTCAACATTCAACATCGCTTGTTGCATATCATTTAGAGCATCTCCGAATATGCTGTTCTCCCATCCACAGTGACTTGTCTAGAGATGAATACACCACCCAGCTGGAGCAAGCAGGGCTGAGAAAACCCTTTGACGGAGCTTTTGTCTTGAGATACTGGGTAACAATCTTTTTCACTGGCTAAGAGTTGTGTTCATGTGAGCCCAAGAACCTGCATATTCAACCCCTCCTCCCCACTTCCCCTGCAAGAGAAGGATCCTGATGGAATTATTTGGGTCTCAAATCAAACCACCCCATTTAGCTCTTAAGTTATATGACACAATAAATACCCTTTTCTTGCTCAACTGGTCTGAACCTGGGTTTTGGGCTATCACAGCCAAACAAATCCATTCAGCCATCACTCCCACCAAAGGCCATATTAGCCACTGGGAAATGAGACAGAGATACAGACAAAGTCAAGGTCAAGTGTCCCCAGCTCCGCCTCTCCATGGGTTCCTAATTCTGTGATACCGGTATCTCTTCCCTTCCCTTTATTAAGGAAATTCTGAAATTCTGCCCCCCCCACCTCCTTTTATGATCATCTCTTCTTTCCTTGATCAATACTATCAGAGTTTGGTCTATTTTGTTAGTTTTCTTCAGGAACCAAGTTATGCCTTTGTTGATTTTTTTCTATTCCGTCTTGGTTTTCTATTTCATTGTGATGTGCTCTTGTTTTTATCATTGTTTTGTCATCTCATTCTGAAATTCTGCACTTTGTTTAAAAGTTATTAGTTAAAATCACTTTATTTTAGGAGTCGCTTTATTTTCTACTTGATTTATGTTACAATAGAACACCTTTCCCTACGGTTCTAGTTCTAAGAGAGCGTGCCCAGTCTTTTAGTTAGGTTGAGTGGATTAGAAGGACGTCTGTGAGGTCACAGACCATGGATTGGGGAGTAAAGTCAATCCCCCCAGGACAAGCTCAGTTCTCTATAAAATGAACTTTCAAGCTTATAAGTCAACATGACAATTTTATAGGAAATCTCTTTGTTCTTCTTAGCAAACAGACGTAGCAGAAATTCTACTTTAAAAGAACAAGTTACAAAATAAGTAGAGATTTAAATTTATAACAATGGATCTGTAAATATCCTCTAAGCTCCTCTCTTACCCATAAACCATGGTTAATCTGATGCTTTGCATTCTGAAAGGCCTCATATCCTCTCAAGATTCTTGCTCTTGAAGACTAGCCTCTGGTCTCAACTTTCATCCAGGCTAAATTAAATATATGTGGGGCTTCTAGTTTTTCTGTGCTACAGCATCTGAGTTATTCTGTGATCTTATGCTCTCAGTTCAAACCACCCCAGGCCATATCAAAATATGTTTGGGGGAAAGTATCTGAAATGTTTCCACCTTTAATTCCCAGGGCTGTTAATTGAACGAGGCTTCCCAGGGAAATTCCTGTTTGAACACAGCTCTCAGACTTAAACTGAGCACCATGAGGGGAATTTCAGACAATACTCCTGAAGTCAGAAAATGGACAAAGGTTTTCACTGGTACCTGCAGACCCAGATGTGGGTCCATCCTCTTTACTCTACCTATAGGCAGAATTGCTTGGAAAACAGTTGGTGGAGCTTGTGCTCAGGGCCTGCCCCGCCTCCCTGTACCAAGTGCTTCAGAACCTAGCACTAAGGGAAGCTGGTGTTGAGGGGGAGACTGGCCTGTGTTGTCCCAGGGCTTGATTTGAATCCCAGTGTCACCACTTATCTCTAAGTCCTGGTCTGGTCTTCTGCAAATGAGAGAGGACAACGCACATCACCTTGGATCACTGGAAAGATCAAATCAAGTGGAGAAATAACAATTCTTTTTTTTTTTTTTTTTGAGACAGAGTCTCAAGCTGTCCCCCTGGGTAGAGTGTGTGGCATCACCGCTCACAGCAACCTCCAGCTCCTGGGCTCAAGTGAGTCTCCTGCCTTAACCTCCCAAGTAGCTGGGACCACAGGCGCCCACCACAATGCCCAGCTATTTTTTTGGTTGCAGCCATCATTGTTGTTTGGTGAGCCAAGGCTGGATTCGAACCCACCACCTTAGGTGCATGTGGCTGGCGCCTTAGCCAATTGAGCCACAGGCACCGAGCCGAAAGTAACAATTCTTTATAAGTGGGATAAATTAGTTAAGTGGTTAGCTAGTTGATCTCCACCTATTTATGGAGGGCCACACATCACTATGGATATGGCTATGGTGTGGACAGATTGAGAATAGACAAAGGCAGAGATAGATAATTTTCCTCAGGAAGCTTAAAATGTGCCAAAGAAATAAGACTCTTCTGTATAAAGAGCCTGCTAGTACCTCAGAAGTGCCTTAGTTCTTTCCCGGCACTTCTGTCCACAGCCCTAAAGGACAGAATCTGTGCATTTCTTTGAAAGCTGGAAAGCTTAGTTTAATTGTTCAACCAATACTTCTTGGGAGGCTTCTGTGGGCCAGGCACTGTGCATGACTCTGGGAATCCAGAGATGGACAGGGCCATTCCTGCTCCCTTCTACCTGCCCTGCCCGTGCAGCAAGTCCCAGTGGACCCACCTGTGCTCTCGGACGAGCAGCCCTCAGGCAGCTGGGCAGTGTCTCAAGAGCCCAGCCCAAGGGTATGATGTGGAGATCCCAGAACACACCTCCACCACTGTCCTCACACCACAGCGAGATCAGACCCACCACTGCACTGAGATAATGTCCATCCCTTAAACATACCTGTGATTCCTTGTTCTTGATTATTATGATCAGAACAAGGAATTTATGTGGCTCCTGTGACTGCAAATATGGTAGGAGCGTGGGTGATCCATCATTTCAGGAAGGCCAAGGGGGCACGTACACACAGGAGCAGTCATTTCAAGGACAGGGCAGTCATAAATCCCGAATTTCTCCCCAGCAGGCTGTCTTAGCTCCTGTCAATTGAAGAACTGCCCTCTGCTACACATAAAGTTCTGCACATAAAGTTCTGGAAGAGTTTCTATTTCAAGCATCCCTTTGTTGGGATATGGGCCTTCCTCGGAAAGAGAAGTAAAGTGGCCTTTCTGGATACAAGGATAGTATTTGATGTTCTTAGTGGTTTTATCGTTTACAAGGTCTTTTCATCCTTACTATGTCAATTGCAGCTCACAAAAGCCTGAAACAGGAGTTTTTGAAGGAGGAGAGAAAAGCTTGGATAGGTTAGGTGGCCTGCTGAAGACCTGGCAGCAATGTCCAAGTGTCAAAGACTATAGTGGATGGAGTTGTCCTCTTGCATCATCAAGGCTGCTGGAGGGCACTGGGACAAGGGGGAAGAAGTCCCAGCACCATCCAGAAGGTTCTAGAAGGCAGAAGCCCTTCCATTCCCTCCTCCATCTGACCCCAAATTATTTGAGGACGTCTCTTTGATGTGGGAATGTTGTCCAAAAGCAATGTTAAATATGACCATTCTTTAAGCCCTCGGCGGGGGTGGGGTGGGGTGGGGGGGTGTCGTGATGACTAGCAGAAACACATGAATTCCAAGATGAATGTGTCCAAATATCCTGGAAGGCACCAGCTGAGTTTGAAAGAAGGATTAGGGAATGGAAGCCCTCTGCAAATTTCCCCTTGATCCAAATGAGACCTGGCCTGAGATAAGAATCCTCAAGAGCTGAGAGACTTGCCGAAGGTTGACAAGGACAGAGAGAGGCAAAGGCATGACCATCCTTGGAGATTGGGGATAATTTTGGAGCCTCCAGACCAGAAAGGACCAGCTGGAAAAACTGCCCCAAACACCCTACACACTTCTACCTGTTCCAATATGGTTCCCGGGGGGTGCCATCCAAGACAACATCATATCTTTTAATCTTTTATCCCTTGAGAGAAATAATAGGATTCATCAGTAATATCTTGATTTTAGACTCATTTGGGAAATCAGAAAGTTTACCGTGATAATAGCACTCTCTGTGATCAATTTTATGACGGTATCACATTTTGGACAACATAATTAACAGCTGGAGTCCCCAGAAAAACCAAAGGCTTCTTAGGGTCCTTCTAGTGTATGGACGGGCAGGCCACTGGAAAAGGCTTCTGATGGCCACGGTATGGCCAATAATGGTGCTGCTGAGTCAGCTTGATGTGCTACTTCCTCACCTGCCATAAATGCACACCATCCCTGGAAAATAAGGCCAGTCTTCCCTTGGGCTCTGTCTAGGCTATCTGGGGACCCTGGGCTGTCTGCAGTGGCTGTTGGGGATTTTTAGGAAAACAGAGGCTGACCTGGAGTTGAGAATATACGTGGCTTACTAGGAAGTGACGCCTATAAAAGAAAAAGGGGAGACAGGCCCACATGGGGGGCAGGGAGCCATGAAACATCACAGCAGCCCGGTGAAGTCTGTGCCAGCCCACCAGGGAGCTTCCAGTCTCACATCCAGTGGGCGTGGCTGGGCCCTGGCAGCCCCGCCTTTCTCAGTGACAGTCCCAACTGTTTCCCTGAGAGAAGTGGCCTGGGCTTGCAAGGGGAGGAGGATTTGGAGGAACCAGCAACCGGAGACGATGATGGAAGCCCATCCCTCACCGCAGGGCAGCCAGTGCTTTCACCAAGAGATCTCTGAGCTGCGAGTCTCCTGGTCTACAAAGACAACCCTGAGGCTTGGTCAATAAACACCAGCTGAGAGGATCCCGGGACTTTCTAGTCCCAGGAGAATATTAGCAGTGATATTTTCCTAGAAGTTCACTGCTTAACAGGAGTTAATAACTTCCACTTATTGAATTCCATTCTTCCATTAGTTCACTGGCTAATTTGATAAGCAACTATCAAACACTTCTAATCTCTATCTGTTGAGCTCTTGAATGTGGCCAATTTTTTAAATTAAATCATAGCTGTGTACATTAATACAGTCATGGGGTACAGTGTGCTATTTTTATATACAATTTGAAATATTTTCATCCAACTGGTTAACATAGCCTTCATGTCATTTTCTTAGTTATTGTGTTAAGACATTTGTATTCTACATTTAGAAAGATTCACATATACCTTTATAAAATGAACCATAGGCGTGATCCCACCAATCGCTGAGTGAAGGGTTGAGGTTACAGGGGTCCTTAGGGCTATGCCTTGCCCCTGACACCTCAGCAACAGATACAAATAGTATTGCTCACTATAAAATAGCGTGCAATTAACTAAAGGATCGAAAGAGATCCCAGGACAATTGTTATTGAAAAGAAAGACTCTGGGGCTTGATAAGGTGACAAAAACTGAGGGAACCTCGGTAGAAGCTTTTACAGAAAATCTTCAGGTCTTCCTGGACCCGAGAGACTATTAGCAACAGTTTTTTTCCCTTATGAATTCACCACTTCACAGCAGTTGACAGCACAGAAGACCATGAGTGTGCAGAGGGAGTGACTGGCTTCTGAGACTGCTAACGCTGGGACTGAGCTGTGGAGGATGCCCCGTTCTGGGTGAAGGAAGCAGCACGCAAAGCCTCTGATGACTGATGGTGGTGAGAATAATTGGTAAGATCTTCCTAATGCCTCTCATGTGCATTTTATGTAAGTTTGTCTTGCTTGAGACTTGAAATAGCTCTTGCCTGGAAGGTGTTATCCAGGCAGGGCTGTTTTAACACCCCCAATATACAGATAAAGAGTCTGAGGCTCAGAGAGGTTGAGTAATTTGCCTAAGGTTGCACAGGCAGTGGCAGATTCGGTTTTCAGTCAGATGATCTGACTTGGAAGTCCATCCCCAGCCCTAGACTTCCGCTAACACGGGTGGATGTGAGGCCAATGACACCACTGGCCAGGGAAGGCAAGTGGCAGAATGAGGGGAAAAGAGGAGGAGGGATTCTGGGGGACAAGAATGGAGGTCACCATTGGGTGGTCTGTGGAACATCCCAGTGGATGTGCTCCCAAGCCCGTTGGAAATTTGAACCTGAAATACAGACGAGAGTCTGGGGTAGAAGGGTTTGGAGAGAGATGGGAGAGATCATTGATATGTTAGGAAGTGGAGATCTGTCTATCCACTCAGGGAGAAAAATGGGTCTGTTTGGAAACATACCACGAGTGTGAGAATCCAAAGGCTCTTACAGGAGAGCAAAGTACGTTGTGTTCGCTGGGTGAGATACAGAAGGCAGGGCACAGGCAGAAACGAGTGGGGGAGGCTTTGTTAGCTGTGAATCGTCCCTATGTCCACCCCTTTCTCTGGAAAACCTTCCCAAAGCACATGTGTTCTAAACTGCTCTCTGAACAAGGGAGTGTGTGTGTGTGTGTGTGTGTGTGCGTGTGTGTGTGTGTGTAAGCGAGGCAGCCTTTATGTCAGGGTCCACACTGACTGCAACAGAGACTGTACTTGGGACAAGGGCCCAGGCAGAGGGACTCTGAGAACACAAGTCTGGGGAAGTTGCAGCAATCATAAGCAGGGCTCTGGACTGCACAGGCTGGAGATTTACATCAACTCTAGCCTCCTTGGAGCAGGCAGGCCTCTGCTGAGAGAGACCCGCTGAGGATGGAACTTTGCTTAATGCCACCACGTAAGCTGCGGAGGAGACCAAATCCGGTGAAGAAGAAAGCCAAGGGCAGCGTGCAGGGGGACAGAGGTGGCGCTGAGCAGAGGGAGGAGCCTGGGCCCGGCCCCGCCCTGAATCAACTCTTAGGCTTTGGACAAATCAACCAAACAAACACTTGTGGGTCTCATGTCCCCAAATAGGAGTGCCAGATGCCAAGACCTCCAAAGCTTTGCAAGCTATGCTGCCCATGGGCTTTGGGGAGGTTGGGCAGGAAAGTAGGAGCCGAAAGGTCTGCGCTATCCCGGATGCAAAGAGAGGTGCCATGGGAGGGAGGCAGCCTGCAGCGCAGCTACCTTTGGGACAGTCAGTGGCAGGACGGAGTCTTCGTTCTCCCGTGCAGGAGACGAACCGTCTGTGACTCCTTTACAGGCAGGTGCCGCGTGTAGGGCTGTTCAGTCGTCTGTGGTCCAAGCCTCTGTGCCAAAGGCGACTGAGCCAGCCCCAAGGCCTGCGCCTGGCAGAGAGGCCCACTTCGTGAGAGCAGCACATTCTGTCCTGGAGGCTGACCCATTTCTCAGTGCCAGGTGACAGGAATCCCACTGCTCAAACTGATGGCTCCAGGGATAATTAGGTTCTGATCAAGCAGTTCTGGGAAATGAAACTCCCCTCTCCACGGATGACGGACTCCCAGGAGGTGCGAGGGAGGCAATCTCCTTTCCCTCACCCTGACTTTGACTGTTCCGCTGGCGCCCCACAGTCCCCCAGCTGCCTTGGGCCAAAGAGGACACTGAGCGACATCAGATGTCAGGGGCTGGCCGGGAGACAGACTGGCGCTGCTGGGGAGACTCCCGCCACCGATGACCCTCAGCCACACAGGACTCAGCCATTGCCAGCCTGGCCTTGCTCATCTTCACTCACCCCATCTGAAATGGCACCCCCATCACCTTCCATCCGTGTACCCCATATTTGTTGGGTGAGTAACAAAAGAAGGAAGGAAGGCCCCACATTCATCCCGGCATTCTCATAGTGTGACTAAATGTCCCCGACAGCACTGGGCACCTGGAACAAGAGCTACGAAAAAGGAGAAGCCGTATGAAGAGAAGCTGGGAGGGCTGAGGTTTCTCAAGGCCGGTGTGTTGCAACCTTCTTTATCTCACGGCACACTTGAACCTGACGTTAACCTTCCACCACACACTTACACTATGTTGATTTAAAAAAAAGAGTAAAAAGAAGAATATACTTACTGTGTTTAGCTCTTCTTTTAATTAATAATCTTTACATTTTTTTCCAGGCACACCTAAGATCCATCTTCTCAGGGGACACCAGCTGAAAATCACCGCCCTGGAGTCACTTGGGTTTCAGGAATAGGCGAAGGCTGTTCCTTGTGTGAAGTGTGAAGCTCTGTTTCCATCACAAGGTGTGAGACTTCAGCCAGAAAGGATAGATTGCCACTAACTGTCACTGCAACCTTAATCACTTAACCTCTCTGGGCGCTATAAATGGTTGCATGAATGAGTGAATAAATGATGAATGGAAATCTCCACACTGTTGAGGTTTTCAATGGTTCAAACTTTCAATGGAGCATGGAGGTAGAGGGGAATTATATTGCATTCAAAATTAGATCGCCTCAGAGATGTTCTCCCAGTGCTAACCGGCTATGTTTCCATTTTTCAAACCATAGAGAAAATTTCTCTACAAGGTAAGAAACCAGATACATTTAAAAGCAGCAGGGCGTAGCTTGGAAGTAAACCCATGAATCTACCTCTCTTCCTACCTGCCTTCCATTCTGTCATTTTCTTGAGCACAGTCTCATCTATACACTGCTCAGAGCATTGGGTCCACACCTCATGTTGGGATAGAGTAGGGAATCCTCTTCTGAGCACAAAGATTAGAAACTTGGCAGATCTTATAATAAAATTGTTGGCCGACTGCAATGGCTCAGCTCAGGTTTATAATCCAAGCACTCTGAGAGGCCAAGTCAGAGGGATCATGTGAGCTCAAGAGTTCAAAACTAGCCTGAGCTAAAGCAGGACCCTATCTCTACTAAAAATAGAAAAATTAGCTAGACATCGTAGTAGACACTTTTTGTCCCAGCTACTTAGGTGGCTGAGACAGAAGGATTATTTAAGCCCAGGAGTTTGAGGTTGCTGTGAGCTAGGCTGATAACATGGCACTCTAGCCTGGGCAACAGAATGGACTTGTCTCACCAAAAAATAAAATCTTGTGGGGTTGTCAAGATTTTTATCTCTGTTAACCCAATGAAAGCCAGTCCTACTGCCTGGCATGAAATGGACGCCCTGAAAGTCACAGCCACTAGCAGTTCAAGGGGGTTAACTGGATCTCTTGCCTTTGAATGACGTCTGGGGAACGTTTAAGTAACTTGACATTGTTCAATTTAGTAACAGGTTCATCTTATCTTTCAAGTGTGCCTGAATTATTTGCATCTGCAAATAATTAAATTAATTATTTACTCTAAGTTTTCAATTAGATACAATGTTCTCCATAAGCTGTTGATTTTCTTTTGATTGCTCTTTACAAGTCTGTGCCACAGCTTTGTATTACAGTGCCTCTTGGCGGCCAGGAGTGGTATTGCAGGCAGTAATTTGCCCCAATGGAGACTTGTGTGGGAGAGTGGCTTATTGGGACACCTTTTTTTGTAAGTGGGTGGGAGGATTGTTTTTGGTTTTGTTCTGTTGTTTTTTTTCAGAATGCTACAGAGGTACAATTGTTTTGGTTATATAAATTGCTTTTGTGCCACAATGAGATATCACCTAACTCCAGTGAGAATGGGTTTTATCAAAAAGTCCCAAAACAACAAGGGCTCTCACATGGATGTGAGAGAAAGGAACTCTTAGACACTGTTGGTGGGACTGAAAACTAGTACAACCTCCATAGGAAGTAATATGGTGATACCTCAAGGAACAAAAAGTACACCTACCGTTTGATCCAGCAATCCCAAAGGACAAAAAAAGACATTTTATTAAAAAGAGAGAGAGACAATTTGACAACTTTTGATGTGTTTTGGGGGTGGCTATCAGAGGTTCAGAAAAGAGTTGTACTTTTTCCTGTCTAAGTGTTGGTACAAGCCCTTCTCTGCCTGGAACTCTCTGCCCTCCCACATCCCGCTCACCCTGCTTGATCACTTAAGTCCTACCGAATCTCTAATCTCTGTCTACACATCACTTCTTCAGGAAAGCTTTCTTTGAACCCCCTAAGTAGGTCAGGTCTCTCTGTCTTAAGTGCTTATAGTATCTGTACTTTTCCCCTAAAAAAGTTCTGTCGAACAGAAATTAAATGTAAGCTAGAGATAGAATTTTAAATCTTCTATTAACCACATTTTTAGAAAGTTAAGAAAAAGTGATATTAACTTTGACAGTATATTGTATGTAACCCAGGTTTATTATTCACTTCCAGCTGCCATAACAAAGTACCACAAACTGAGTGGCTTAAACAATAGAAATACATTGTCCTGAAGTTTTGGAGGCTGGAGGTCTGAGATCAAGGTGTCAGCAGGGTGGTTCCCTTCAGAGTGTTTCTGTGAAGGAGAGTTTGTTCCTTGACTCTTCTCTGGTTTCCGTGGTTTGCTGGCAATCTTCAGGGTCCCTTGGCTTGTCAATGTGGCTTGTCCCTGGTGTTCTGCCTGAGTCTTCAAACAACCTTCCCTCTATAGATGTCCCTTTCTCTTCCATAGGCCTTCTTTAATGAGCACATCAGTCTTATTGGTTTGGAAACCCATCCTAACCTCAAATGACTTCATCATTTAATTACATCTGCAGGGACTCTGTTTCCAAATACAGTCCCATTCTGGCATACCTGGGCATTAGTGTCAACATAAACATTTTAGAGAGAAAAATTCAACCCATAACATGAAGATACCCAAAGTATTATCATTTCATTATGTTATCAAGATAGACATTATTGAGATGTGTCACTTTTTCTCATACTAAGTCTTTGAAATATTACAGTAAATTTTATATTTATAGTATAGTACATTGTGGTATATTTTATAGTTATACAGGTTTATACTTACAGCACTGAATTTTCATCAGAAATATATTATCTACTTTGGCAATTCATAAAATTTCCAGTTGCACAAGTAGACTCACTTATTGAAATTTTTCAAAATATAAATTTTCCAATAACTGAACTGAGTACCAAAAGCACCATTTCCCCTTGATAGTCACAGAGGGTAGGCACACAGTGAGTCTTCAGTATGAAAGGAATACATAAAAAGTGGGAAAGCCTCAGATAACCAAGGCTGGTCACAACCTTCCTTTCTGTCCCACTCTGTCTGTGAGAAGCATCCTTTGGTGACAATATCAGTGGGGTCTCTGGCACTATATATGTATACCTCTGGATTTTTCTGCTCCATGAAGCAATAAATTCTAATTTTTTTTTGCATTTTTGTGGGGGGCCAGGGCTGGGTTTGAACCCACCACCTCCAGCATATGGGGCCAACGCCCTACTCCTTTGAGCCATAGGTGCCACCCCTCTAATTTTTTTTTTATCTTTGACAATTTGAGCTGAATTTTCTGCCACTTGCTACTTTAAATGCTAACTATTACAAACTATTACAGTGAAAAGATCTTTTTTTTTTTTTCTTTTGAGACAGAGTCTCATTCTGTCACCCTGGGTAGTGTGCCCTAGCCTCACAGCAACCTCAAATTTTGGGGCTCAAGCAATCCTCTTGCCTCAGTCCCCTGAATAGCTGAGATTACTGGTACCTGCCATGAGGCCAGCTAGGTTTTCTATTTTTAGTAGAGATGGGGACTCCCTCTTGTTCAGGCTGGTCTCGAACCCCGAGCTCAAGGGATCCACTTGTCTGGGCCTCCTAGAGCGCTAGGATTACAGGCATGATCCACCGTGCCCGACCTTAACAAATCTCATTTAATTTTCACATCACCAATCACTGTTTCTGTTCCACAGATAAGGAAAACAAGGCTCAGAGAACTTCAGTGAAGTTTCCAAGTTCACCCAGCCAGGAAGTGGCAACAGTAAACTTCACCTCCATTTCTTTCTGATTTGACAAGATGTGGCATTTCTGCCTGTCCCACAAGAAGCACAAGACACATGACACCCAGACAAAGGGAAAAGTGAGAAAACAGTAAGTCTGGTTAAAGAATGACAGCACCAAAAACACCCTATGTGAGTAACACGGAGTTTTTATTTCCTGCATGTTAAAAACAAAAGAACTTAATCACGTTCAAGTTCATGGGGGAGGGAGGGAGAACTAGACAAAAAAAAGGGTAACTGAGCAAAGGCTCTTAAGAGAAGTGCTTTGATAAATAGGGAAGAATGACTAGAAATTATTGTGTCAAATTGTATATAAACAGAGTAAAGTATTTAAGCATCTCGGCAACAATGTAATGTTTTGCATGATTTTACCCTTCTTCCTGGATTTGCTCTTTTCCTAACTAGTGGTTTTGTGATTGCAGCCGGCCCTGTGTGAGGCTGAAGGCAGCTCCATCTGAAAGTCTATACTGGAGCTTGGTGGGGTTCATCCTCCCACCTTGGGGAATCTTTTGTGAGATACCGGAGCACTGAAATGAAGTGAAAGAACTCTTGGGAAAGGAAACCATGTGTTTCCGGATAGAGCAGGAGAGGCAGGAAGGTTCTAGCATCTTCTCTAGCAGAGGCTGGGAGGCCCATTCTTGTAGAATACTCGCTACTCCTCAGACCCTTCTCCCAGTGAGGAAATAGGCTCAGAGAGGCCAAGTAGGTTGCCAAGGTCATTCAGCGCACGGGGGCAGAGCTGTACTGGGAAACCAGATGGTTTTTATTCCCTTTGCATTTCTTTCTCCCCTTTAGTGCTTTGTTATTTGGGTCTAATTCCTGCAGGCCTCATGATCCCCTGTTCTCATATGAAAACACATGAACACTAACGCGCTAGTGATGTGAATGGGAGGTCTCAGATGTGCGTACCGGCGAGTCCCCAGTGGCAGGCTCTGGAAGCCTGGGGATGTCAGAGCCTCCTGCTGGGAAGTTGGAAGGGCGCTGAGCTCCCAGTCTGGCCTAACGCCCTGATTCCGAGGTATTGCAGCAGCACTGATTGAGCCTACACACTTTCTAGAATGTTTAGGAAAAAGGCTTTTTGTAACAACTTCGGAGCTAACAGTCCCTGTTCCCCAACTGACAATTGGATGAACTTGAGCTCAGGGTTTACTGTATCCAAGAACCAGCTTTCTCATCTAAAGAGTAGTCAGAATGATCCTAACCTCATGGGAGTGTTAGGTGAATTACAGACATCAGGTAGACATTTTTCCCCGCAGTGCAGTACCCAGGGCTACCAGAGGGGGGACAGAGATTATCTTTCAGCTTTTTCTTGTTGATTATGATGCTAACTGGTCATAGCTCAAGCATATATGATTCAAAAATTAGATATTGGTAATATTATTGAATCATAGAAGTATGGATCCTCAAAGCTCAAATTGGAAAAACCACTGCTGTGTGGAATTCATTCATTCATTACTGTACAGCTGATATGTGCCAGGTTGTGTTCTGGGCTCCAGGGATATAGCAGTGATTGAGTCCATGGATGCTTCTCTTCCAGGGAGGGAGATGAGAATAAGCAAACACACAGTGGTGAGGAGTGTCGTGGAGGAAACGCTCCCGGCTAAGGTCTAGAGAGGAGGAGGGAGGGAGTGCTGCCTTTGAGGGGAGGAGGTGGTGCTCACTGAGGCAGGGCACCACAGGGGATGTTAGGAAGGTCGTTCTGCACAGAGGGCACAGAAGGCAAAAAAGCCTTGTGGTAGGAAATGGCTTGGTGTGTTCAAGGAGCAGAAAGGAGGCTGAGGTGGCCAGAACGGAGAGATCTGAGTGGAAATGGCCAGGCTGGATGGCAGAGGAGTCAGCAGGGGTTTCACGGGGCAGAGTAAGAATTTTGGATTTCATTTTTAGAGCAATGGGAAGCCCCTGGAAGGCAGGGAGGGGCAAGATCCGCCATTCATTTCCAGAGGACATGCTGTGCAGAGGACATGCTGTGCAGAGGACAGGCTACAGCAAACAAGGATGGAGCAGGGAGGTGAAGCTCCCGAAGGGGCTGGTGAGACGTGGTGAGGGCTTGGATTGACCATGGTACCAGGAGGTTTGTGGGCTGGGATCTGTATTTTAAATGGTTATGAATATTTAAATACTTAAATGTTTAAATGTTTATGAAATATTCTGTCTCTTCATCATGGTACTATATTCATCAGTCTTGGGCACTACAATATAAGTAAGTAGATATGATGTCCAAATCTTAAACATTCCATCCTGTAAGGGCAGAAAGGACAGCATTCAGACCAAAAGCAAGACTGAGGAACGCAGAGTGGAAATATTCATTGAGTGTTTACCGTGGATGTATTCTGAGCTAATCCATTAATGTCATCTCACGTAAGCTTCACTCCCACCGTCTAGGGCAGAGGTCCTCAAACTTTTTAAACAGGGGGCCAGTTCACTGTCCCTCAGACCATTGGAAGGCTGGACCGCAGGCTCCAGGACAAGTTGGCTGCTAAGCAGGACAGGCAGCAGCGGCAAAAACACCTGGTGGGCCAGACAAATGTCCTCGGCAGGCCGCATGTGGCCCACGGGCCGTAGTTTGAGGACACCTGGTCTAGGGTATGCACTAATAGGATCCCCAAGTGAGCAAGTGCAATAAGTGGGGGTAACACAGCCAGGATTTGAACCCAGACCCTTCCTGCACTTAGTTACAGTCCAGCTGGTCAGCTGTACCCCACACATATATAAAAATACCCTCCAAGGTCCTTTTTAGACCCAGGCTCTGTGAGTTGCAGTTGTTCCCCAGGTTATTAGAGTGAGCTGAGGGTCACTGACTGTCCCTAAGAGAAGAACCCGTGTTTTCTCTACCTGTAACTCACACTGACCAGCACATTACCTGGCTTGTGATAAGTCTATGGTGACATGTTCACTGAAGGACTGACCCAATGAATGCGCTTGAGCAATTCACTCTTTATAAACAAGAAGCACTTTTCGCCTCTTGGCAATGCATTACTCAGACAAGAAAGTAGGGAACTTGCCTAGAAGTGTGTGCAGTGTCTAGGTAGATAAATCTCATTCATCTATTCACACATGAATGAGATAAATATTTAATAAATGCATACCATGTATAAATTATCACTGAGTTGAGATGTTCTCCAGTATTCAAATGACAGAAACTAAGCTTGGGGGGGCACCAACAACAATGAAGTAAGAGTACTTAAAATCTTGGATTAAAAAGTTCCAGTTCAAAAGCTTAGTACCTGGATACACTTGACCTGCCAAGACTCGACTGCTTTAGCCGCAAAGTATTGTGAATCATGCCTCTTTCATTAGGTTGTAAGAACTAATGAAAAGGGTATACAAAATCACTCTCTTAACTTAGATCCTATGTTGCTAAATTACATTATTATATTGTTATTGCCACATTATTAGTCTCTTCTCCCTTGGTATAAAAGAACCTGACTCCTCTTTGTTTTTTTCCTTTCCCCTTTTCTTTCCCTTCTTCTGGAATAAAGAAAGAAGAAAGTAATGTCAGTGCCATGAGGTTCCGCCATTAATTAGATTGTAAAAATTCTGGGAAAAGCATGAGCTATTATTTTAGAAAACATCTTTTCACACTTAATTTATCTGAATCAAGCCTGCCTCATTTAAGGGAGATGCTCAAAGTAACAGCATAAGACATTTTTGAGTTTTAATAAATATCACCAAAGTAATGCCAACCAGCTATCAAAGTAAAGAGATTATGCTTATGGGTTGGAAAAGGACATTTGTCAGAATGCAGTGTGATTACCTGCTGAATGCCAAGGTTTGGATTAAACTCTATCCTATAGGTGTAAGCCCACCTTTTTCATAAAATCAATCATTTACTGCAAAATAGTTCCCCTTTTAATTCAGTAGACTGCGTGACATCACGGCCAGCATCTTCTCGGCCACTCGCCTTTGCCTGCAACTCTCATGGTGAAGAGGGGCATTGATGATGCAGTGAAAAAGGGGAGCCCAAGTCCCCTGGGGAGGACAGAAAGGCCAGGTGTTCCATCCTCCTAGTTGAAGTAGGAAGTATATTAGCTTTTCACTGCTACTATAAGAAATTACCACAAATGCATTGGCTTCAGCCTATATAAACGTATTATCTTACAATTCGGGAGGTCAGAGGTCTACAATCTGGCTCATTGGGCTGAAGCCAAAGTGCCACCTGTCTGGAGGACCTGGATGAAGCCAGTTCCTTGCCCTTGCTGGCTTCCAGAGGCCCCCTCCATTCCTTGGCTTCTGTCCCATTCTCCATCTTCAAAGCACATTGCTCTAACTTCTGCCCTGTGTCACCTCTCCCATTCAGCCCTGGCCCTCCTGTCTCCTTCTCACGAGGCCCCTCGTGATTGATTACATTGGACCCAATGGATGATCCAGGCTGTGCTCTCCATATCAGAATCATTAACTGATTCACATCTGGAAAGTTCCTTTTGCCAAATAAGATAATATATTCACAGGTGCCAGGAATGAGGCTGTGGCCATCTTCAGGGAGCTGAGAGGGAAGCAAAAACCAGAGAGGAATGTCACCAAGTCTTCTGGAGATAAGTGGAATGCCATCCCTCCATCCAGAGCAGCTTCTGGAGTGTGCTCCAGAGAGGCCACAGGTCCCTGTAGGTGACCCTGACTCTGCCCCCCAGCTTCCTGCTGCTGCTAACCTCTGGGGTGCCTCTCTGTCTCCTTTGGACCCCCCCAGCTCCCTTCTCACCAGTAGGGCAAATCTCTGCATCAAACACCCTATCTAAATAGACCTGGAGTGGTTTCTGTCTTCCTAGTTGGACCCTGATGGATTGGGTTGATGAGAAATTATTTTAAGTAGATATTAGAGGAAAGCAGACACATTTTAGTAATACCAACACTAGTTCTAAAATTCCTTTCTCTTTGGGAATCGTCTTAAAACCATGTTTTCAAGCCAAGAAAGCAAGCCAGTACACTAACTTTACAGAGCTGCCGGAAAAATCACCACAGTCATGGTGGCCTAAGATAATGGAAATTCATCCTTTCAGTTCTATAGGTCAGAAATTCAAGTCAAGGTGTTGACAAGGCCATGCTTCCTCTGAGGCTCTAAGAGAGAAGCATTTGTCCCCTCTTCAAGTCTCTGGTGGCTCCAGGCACCCTGGGCTCCTGGCTGGGTCACTCACATCCCTGCTTACATTTCCACGTGGCCTATCCTCTTTGCTGTCACAAATCTCCCTCTGTCTTGCTCTCGTAAAGATAGTTGTCACCAGATTCAAGGCCCACTGGGTTAATTCAGGATGATCTCACCTCAAGATCCTTAGTGTAATTACAACTGCAAAGACGCTTTTCCCAAATAAGGTCACATGTGCGGATTCTGCAGATTGAGAAATAGATAGAACGTTGGCGGGGCGGGAGGCGCCATTCAACCTGCCATGATCAGTTTCCTTGTTTTATTGTCAATTAGGAAAACTTTTCTCCCTCTCACACACACGTGCACACACAAATGTATTACTTTACTTCACCAATTTCATTCATCCAACGTAGCCCTTAATGCTTTTTGCTCTTTCCAAACCTTAAATCAACTTTTACAGGACTAAGAATATGTTCCACAGCAAATAGTGGGGAACCTTATCATAGGGACATGAATAGAATAGAAAAATCATCCGCCAACATCTAAAAAAGTTGGTCAATGGAAGAGGTATGCTTTGAACCCCCACCAGTCACTTGAAAAGTGTCATCAGTTTATTTAGTATTTTTTCTCTACTCTAACTCAGCAGTTGCTTTTTCTGTTTTTAATCCAAATATATGTTTTCTAGTTTATTTTTAACACACATCAGCCTGCCAAATTAAATGTGATTAAGACATCTCTTGGGCCTGTGATGTTTCGCAGGGTAAAGGGAGATTCTTCATAAGGGCATAATTTGTCTCAGAATCATCTGAAGGCTTGATTTGTGTCATTGCTCATGTCCTGGCTCAAGTCACCGAAAGAGCAAACAGTGACGTCAGTGAAGACTTCTGATGACTTTTCCGGGATTGTACTCTAGTACCCCGGCGACCGGTTGAGAGCAGATTGAATATTCTGCTGAAATATAGCTGCACTGACTAACGTTCACCAAGAATAAACTGGAAAGAACATTAGAGGTAGAAATAGAACATGTAATTGCCCTGAGCTAAAAAATGAAATAAAAAGTGATGTGTTTCGTAGATGAGTCAAGTTTCTATATCACGGCTAACGGAAAGGAGAAACGAGGCCCTATGTGGAATGTCTGCAAGTTTTTTTGTTTTGGTTTGGTTTTTTGTTTATTTTTGAGGCAGAGTCTCACTCTGTCACCCTGAGTCCTGGTATCATAGCTCACAGCAATCTCAAACTCTTGGGCTCAAGTGATGCTCTTGCCTCAGCCTCCTGAGTAGCAAGGACTATAGGTGCCCACCACAATGCCCGGTTAACTTTTCTGTTTTTAGTAGAGATGGGGTCTTGCTCTTGCTCAATTTAGAAAGTGGAGGAGAGAAAAAAGCTGAGCTTCCAAAGTGTACCCCAGTGACAGGCCAGATGGCACCTCCCTCCCTGTGGCCATGCTGGTAGAGACTTGCCTCCCACAGTAGACATGTAATAAGGAGGTTGTAGACAGAATTAACTAAAATATAAAGAAGACAGAGCCCAGAGGTCTTCTCTCTTATTTCTTCTCTAAAATTGTACGTAGCCCAATGTCTGACTGACCATGCAAGCACATGGATTATTCTAGCAAAACACTAATCTGACATGTATTTTATGAAACTCATAATAGACCTTCTGTGGATGAATTAAAGCCACGATCACTGTCCTAAGGCTATTGCATGCATCTCAAATATTCACAACAACCCTGCCCTTTTATAAATAAGGGAATTAGGGCTCAAAAAAGCAAAGAATTTACCCAAGGCCATAAAGGGAATCTCCTTGATTCCGAAATGCCATTGATTGTGGTACTCACCATTGATTTCAAAACCGCTTTACAGGGACCAACAAAAAATACACTTCATTAAGTGTACAGCTCTGCTGTAAGATGAAGTTGACTTATGAAACATTAAAATTTGAAGGGGGAAAAAAAGAGCATCTGAAAATCTACAGAAATATATGGCAGACATTGTCTCCAAGGACAGGTTTTGCATATCCAGGTCTTTCTGTTCCCAAGACCCAGGTGTCCCCACCACTGAGCCTACTCTGTGCACTAGGTTCTGATGATGGTGGGTCACACTGACAACTGTCGCCAGAACTACCAATGCACCACAACAAAATTAATTCTATTTCCCTATTCCCCCCTTCTCAGCTTTTCCACAGTCTTCATCAGTACAGGTTGGTGTTTTTTTTGTTTTTATTTTTTCCTTTTTGAGAGATAAGGTGTCACTCTGCCCCCCAGGCTGGAATGTAGCAGCATGATCAAAGCTGACAGCAACCTCAGACTCTAGGGTTCAAGTAATCCTTCCATCTCTGGCTCCTGAGTAGCTAGCTGGGACTACAGGCACCCACCACCACTCCCAACTAATTTATTTTTAATTTTTTATTTGTAGAAAAAGGGTCTCATTATGTTGCCCAGACTGGTCTCAAATTCCTGGCCTCAAGGGATCCTCCTTGGCTCAGCCTCCCAAAGGGCTGGGATTACAAACAGGAGCTGCCAGGCCCAGCCCAGGACTGTTTTTAAAACCTGATTTCCGTCAGGCAGGCTTGATTCCTCAACGTTGTAGTCAATTCTTTATTTTGCAAGTATTGTTAGCCGGACTTGGTAGCGGTGTGAGGAACAGTGAAAAGCAAAACACCCTGTCCGTGGGGAGTTTACACTTGGCTGGAGGAAGTGAAGAGAGGGGAGGCAGTGACATTACCAAGTGCTCCACCAAACCAGTGGACATTGGAACATGTGTGTGTTGTGCAGGGGACATTAGTGCTCTGAA
This sequence comes from Galagoides demidoff, assembly GCA_963574575.1. NCBI lineage: Eukaryota > Metazoa > Chordata > Mammalia > Primates > Galagidae > Galagoides > Galagoides demidoff. The sequence continues at coordinate 58,900 of CAUYQV010007933.1, forward strand.
AGCTTCTCTCAGAGGTTTGATTTATCTGGGGAGATGGGGGTGGCATCCCTAGACTGACATCTGGAAAGGGAGAAGTTAGCCTTGACCGAAAGAAAGAAGAGCACGCCCAGCAGAGGGCAGTGTGTGTGCGAAGGGCCTGTGGCAGGGAGGGCAGGAGGGGTACCCCACCGTGTAAGCAGAGCAGGGGTCTGGGAGAGCAGAGAGTGAGGAGGTTGGCAAGGTAGCAGGGACATTTGTAGAGGGTTACAGAGGCCACCAGGCCACTGTCCAGAAGGCCAGTAAAGAATGCAGACCTTGGAGCAAATCAGTCTCTCTGGGTTCAAGTCCCAGCTCTACCACTATTTAGCCACGTTACTTGATTTTGCTAATGAGACCTTAAAGTGAGATTAATATAGATGTGTGTAAAGCTTTTCCAAACAGTCCTCAGCACACAGTACCGTAGACACATCTGCTATTATTCCAGGACCAATAGAGAGAGAGGGCAGTTGACACCATCAGGTTTGAGTTTCAAAAAATCACTCAAGCCCCTGAGAAGAAAGTGGCTTGTGGAGAAGTGAGAGGGAGCAGCCCGGCCAGTTGGGATGGTTGCAGCAGTCCAGGTGAGATTTGAACAGGGCTGGTGGCACCTAGATGGAGAGAGCTGGGCAGGATGGAGAGAGAGCCAGCAGGGGGGACCAGAAGGACCCACAGAGGGAAAGGAAGGCCTTCCTGGTCAGCATCACCTCTCTTGCCTCCTGACAGCTAAGGGAACAGCTAAGAAAACTCAGGCAAAAGCAAGAAGTCCATTTGCAAAGACTTGCCAGGAAGCAGAAAATTAAAACACAACTGTTAATGTAAAAGGAAAAGAGACGCCTACCAAACTACCAAGGATGCCGACTCGCCTTTTGTCTGTTCCTGGGGGATAATGGCCATTTTCAGATGAGATTATCATCTCTGCAACTGCAGAAATCAGCACTGCATGAGTCAGGGCTGGAGACGTTTTGCTAGGTAATCAGCAGCTGCTGGGAACTGCGCAAGGATTCACTTATCTCAGGTACTGGAACCAGAGGGGGTGATCCAATCCAGTTCTTCAATCTGCTGCTGTTTCATCTCAGGATGCAAAGTGTCTTACACACATTCCCCTCTGTGGGTGTGATGGGTGCACATGTACTCATGTGGCGTGCGGAGGTGTGCACATTTGCTTCCACGCTCATCACCACCCCTCCTCCATCACCTCCAGTGTCAAGTGCCGCTCTACACATTCCTCTTCAGTCTTTGGGGGGTCCTCCTGCCATCTGGGAGGTCTTTAGGAGCCACCTGAGCTCGTCTTCCTTGGCGCTAGGTACCCTATCTGCAAGAAGCTTTGGGCAGCCCAAATTCAGGGCTGTGTGGGGAAGGCAGCTGGAAAGCTGCTGGCCATGATTCAGACGCCTGGTAAGACTGCAGGGGTGTCCAACCTTTCTTTCCTCGGCTGCATGTTGAAACAATAAGAGCTGCCTTCTGGCACACCATAAATACATAAACAGTGAGGGAAGCTTAATAGTAAAAAAAGGTCTGTGCACTCTTTTCATGATATCTGACATCATGAAATAAAAAGTCCAAGCAAAATCAGCATACAGCCCATGGCCCACAGGTTGGACACCCCTGTGGGTTCCATACTATCTGCCCAAATTCATGCCAAGTGGAATATGACTTTATTTGGAAGTAGAGTCTTTACAGGTGCGTTTCATTAAGGATCTGGAGCTGAAATTGCCCTGGATTTAAGAAGGGTCTTAAATCCAATGACTGGTGTCCTTCTAAGGAGAGGAGGCTGCAGGGAGAGACACAGAGGAGGGGACGACTGGAGGACAAGGCAGTGACTGGAGTGGTGGCTCAGTTAGCTGAGGAAGACTAAGAGCCGAGGGAAGTGAGGAGGGATTTTCTGCTGGGACTTTGGAGAGAATGTGCTGTGCCAGCACCTTGACTTTGCACTTCTGGCCTCCAGAACTGTAAGAGAATAAATTCCTGGTGTTCTAAGTCACCATAGTTGCAGCAGCGCTGCGGCAGCCCTAGGGAGCCGATACAGACACAGGGAACAGAGAGACTCAGAAAAATGGCAGGGGAATCGGAGGTGTCCAAAGGTGAAAGAAAGAATCTGTTTTAACAGAATGACTTTCAGGACTCATCCTGGCCCAGGGATGTGATTTCAGGATTAGAGAGAAGGCTGTGTTGAAAATTAATGAAACTTAGACAATATCGCAAAACTGGCTAGCTGCCTACCAACCAATTCCTTTCTTCTCTTCTTCCAGTCAGTAGAAGAACTGCCTCACCAAGTTTCAGCTGAGCACACGACCCCCCGGATGAAAAGGACGTTTCCCAGTGTCCTTTGTAGCTGGGTGTGTCCCAGGATTGGATCGTCACCAGGGTCAAATCAGGGAGAGTGATGTACAAAACTTTGGAGCCTTGATGCTCAGACAGTTGGGCAGGAGCTCCCGTCCTTCTTGTCACAATCTGGAATTTGAGAGTGCTGTCACGGGCCACTTTAACCACACAGATGACAGCAACCCTCTAGGGCAGGGGTCCTCAAACTTTTTAAACGGGGCCAGTTTTACTGCCCCTCAGACCATTGGAGAGCCAGACTGCAGGCCCACAGACAAGCTGGCTGCTAAGCAGGACAGGCAGTGGCAGCAAAAACACCCGACGCACTGGGTAAATGTCCTAGGCAGGCCACATGTGGCCCGTGGGCTGTAGTTTGAGGGCGCCCGCTCTAGGGTAGTGCTATCTAATATGGTGGCCACTGGGCACATGTGGCTACCAACCACTTAAAATGTGGCTTATCTAAATTGAGGTATGTTTTAAGTGTGTAATATGCACTATAACAAAAAATACATAAAATATCTTACTAACACTTTTTATATTTCCATGTCAAAAGGATAAAATTTAGACATATTACATTAAGAATATAGAATTAAAATGAATTTCACATGTCTCGTTATACTTTTTTAATGTGGCTACTAGAAAATTTTAAATTATGAGTGTGGTTTGCATTATATTTCCATGGCATAGCATTACCCTATAACAGGGGTCAGCAAACTATAGCTGACAGGTCAAATCCTTCCCACCAATTGTTTTTGTGAATAAAGTTTTATTGGCACACAACTGTGTCCATTTGCTTCTGTATACTCTGCAGCTGCTTAGTGTTATAGAGGTAGAGCTGAGTATATTTACTGTCATCCTTTTACAGAAAATGTTTTCTAGAGAATGGTTGACATCAGGGTAGAAGTGACCAGGCTGGGTCTGAACAGACCATAGTGGTCCACCCAACCTCGACCATCTTTCTACATCTAAAGTGTTCTGTGAGAAAGAAACAAATTTAAGTCTTGTTTGAAGCTCTGTATTTTCTGATATCATTACAACAGCTTATTATTTACCCTTTGAAATTATAGGTAGTCCACAAGAGGAGTAGTCCCCAAAGATGTGATATTTTCAGTCGGATACTGGAGCACAAAGACATTTCCCAGGGGCTTGGGCCCCGAATGTTAATTGTCACCATGGACCATGAGTCTATAAAGTAAGGTCAAAACTTCATCTGGAGTTGGCACCTAACGTTGAGAAAACCAAGTGATAATAGGAGTCATGAAGGTTAATTGCCAGCTTTTACTAAACGGTCACACGCTTGGCATTTTAAACCCTATTGTCACCAGACTATCAATTTAAAACCTTCAGTAATAATGACAGTTCTGTCTGGAAACAGGCTCCAAAATGCACAATGAGCTTTCTGTTCCAGGCTTAAGTGGGGGTGTGAAACAGGACTTTCCAGGTGACCATGAGCGTGTCCCCAAATCAGAAATGTCTAAACACATATGAGGGGTGGTCTTTACTGTCCCCTACCTCCTAGGCCTTGAGCTCCCCTTTGCTCTCTCTGTGCCCACCAGCTTTGAACAGAAGCCTGTCCCCTTCACACGGCATTTGCAATGCAGTTATTTACCTGCATTCCCAGTGACAGCAGTGCCTTGGGTAATAAATTCTCCTCTCTCCGACATGCCTGAGAAGGCAGCCTTTTCAGCCAGTGGGAGAATTAACCTATAACCGGAGGGCCTTCTTACCAGGCACAGCTTGCAGTCCAGGGGCCAATCTCTAATCCTTTCCTTTTTACTTATTATATAAATAAGAATGTCACATAATATAGGGACCTGCTTCCATGGGCACTCATGGCAGTGTGGCAAGTGGTCACCCATTAAAGGAAAACAAAGACGTATGCAAGGTGGATGGGAGAGAGTGCTCTGGGGTGCGTATGTGTGTGTTTGTGTGTCTGCCCAACTAATTTCCAGCATCTGCCCTTATCCATCCCTTTGGGGGAGGGGCTATAGCCCCAGAAAATCCACACTGTGAATTTGGCCACTCACTGCACTCCGTCTCCTGGAGCAAAGTCCATTTAACAAACTTGCATTTCCCATACTTGTGCAATGGGGGAAAACTCAGAGAGAAGATGCCAGAGTAGTGACGTGAGCAGAGTGGGCTGTGCGTCCCAGATGCCTTCCAGGCAGGACGAGAAGTTTTATTTTCACTGGATAGGAATGACACGCAGTGGGAAAGTGTTTTTCTGGAATTCCTACTGTTGGAGGCAGTACCTTCCCCAATACTAATTTTTGCCACCTTCCTTCTCAGTACCCTTTTTGCATTCTTGATTCCACGTGTCAGTCGTATTCTGATTATTTGCTCCCCGTGTCTCAGAAACAACAAAACTCAAATCCAGAAATTAGGTCTTTGTTCTAGGGTTGGCAGACCTGCGCCTTCATACCTCCCTAATCCTTCCCCACCTTGGGCCAAACCTCAGCTAGTTTTGACTGGTCTCTCTCACCGAGCCTCCTAAATGTCCCCCTGCCTCCAGGGTGCCTCACGAACCCCCTGAAGCAAATGAATCTTCTCTCAGTTCTGTTTACAAGTTTACTATTGGGCAATTCTCAAGATGGCGCCCAAATCCTTCTGACCCCAGCTGACTCCTCCCCTTTACCTTCCTTCCCACTCCCAATTTTAAGCTCTTGCCACATCAAACTCCTTATTGTGCCTTAAACATACTTTCAGGCCTCTCCACATCTATTCCTGTTCATCTTTCTGCTCCCCACCCCACCCCTGGAAAACTCCTATTTGTCCTTTAGGACTCAATTTAAATATCATTTTCTCTGTTAGGATTTCTCTGACACCTCCAGGCAGAATGACCTCTCATCTCATCTGATTTCTCACTGGCCTCTGCATTTATTACATTATATTTATCACCTTTGTATTATTTATGATACGAGATGCTGAGATTGTTACACACCACAGCTGCGTAAGACAGGTTGTGTTCAGTCTTTGTCTATTAGGAATGCTAAGATGGTTTCATCTCTGCTTATTTGCTTTGGATTGATTCCTAAAAGTGGTATTATACAGGTGAAGCAAAGTCAAAGATTTTTAAGGCCATTGATAAATGCCACAAAATTGTTTTTCAGAACTGTAATGATTCGCACTTTTACCAACAATGAGTAGAGTTCCCTTTTCATCCCATGATCACCAGCATTGAGTTTTGTAATATTTAGAAAATTTTAAATGAAAAAAAAAAGAAAGAAAATAAAACATACTCAGCCAATTTAACTGGCAAAAAAGTCTTATTTTAAAAATTTCATATCTCTAATTACTAATGGGTTAAAATTTTCCATGTATGTTTTATATAAATTGCATGCTTTTATTAGCTCACATTTTCCATTAGACTGTTTGTCTTATATTTGTAAAAACTCTTTCTGTATTAAGAATAGAGTGGCTCATGACTTTCTAATCCTGGCTTCCTGGGAGAAAGAGGTAGGAAGATTGCTTGAGCTCATAAGTTCAAGACCAGCATGAGTAAGAACAAGACCCCATCTCTACTAAAACATAGAAAAATTAGTCAGGCATTGTGTCCTGTAGTCCCAGCTACTTGGGAGGCTAAGGCAGGAGGATCCTTTGAATCCAGGAATTTGAGGTTGCTGTGAGCTTGGCTGAGGCCATAGCACTCTAGCCTGGGCAACAGAATGAGATTCTGTCTTTAAAATATATACATAAAATCCTTTTTTTTTTTTTGGTAAATGTTTAATTCTACTTTGTTTCAGTTTAATTTCAATATTCCTTATGCAGTTTAATTTATAGATTTTTTTTTCATTTCATAATACATTCCATGCTTTAGAAAGGCCTTCTTCATCCTCAAATCAACTAAAGCTTTAACCTATAGTATCTTCTAGAGTTTATAATTTCCTTGGGGGGGAGGAGTGAACTCTTTTTTTTTTGCATGTTTTTGGCCAGAGCTGGGTTTGAACCCGTCACTTCTAGCATTAGGGGCCAGTGCCCTACTCCTTTGAGCTATAGGCGCTGCCCAGAAGTGAAGTCGTTAATCAATAATTTTGATAACAAGTAAAGGGCAATATTTATATTTTCCCCCAACAATTAAACAGTTGAATCTTATTTAATAATCTTTTCCTCTATCTTTTATTACTTATGTCAAATAACCTTATCCTAAGGTTTCTTTCTGGGCTAACTCTTCGGCTCCATCCCTGCATCTATCTGGATGGATTTTGGAGGTTGAAGGGTCAATGTTAGATTTTCTGATTTCTCAAACTTCACGATTGTCCAGCTACTTCCCCACACTTTGAGCTGTTCTCCTTGCCTGGCAGTCTTTTTTCTGCATCTTTCTATTTGGGGGCTGCTTCTTTAGAAACTCCCCAAACCCCAGCTTAATGAGGCGCCTTTCCCTAGGGACGCGCCTAATAATATCCTTTATTAGAATCCACTGTGTGGGATACCTCACCTCTCAGTTCTCTTGACTGTTTATGCCACCAGACTGTCAACTCCTTGAGGGGATTTTCATACTTATTTTGTGTCCCTATTTTCTAGCAGAGCACTCTTCCCAGAGTAAGTCCTCCATGAGCACTTATTAATTTGAATTGAGTTAAATTGAGTTGTTGAGTTGAACTGAATTGAAGCAAATCATATTGGATGGGATGGCTAATAGTTTTATAAACGAGGCTACATCCCAGTTGTCTTTTCTTAGCGAATTAACTTCCCTGTCTGTATCAGTTAGACTCCAGCCAGGTAAACAGAAACCAAGCTAAGTGTGTAAGCCCAGGGTTAGAGTTCTCCTCCAGGACCAAGGTGGATCCATGGAGAAGACGCAGCCACACTGTGCTCCCTGGGCAGAAAGAGGTCAGAAATATCCCAGCTTCTGCCTTCCTTCCCCTCTGCAGGCTCCCACCGCGACCTCCCCCTGGGCAGGCCTAGCCAGTCACCTGCACTGGGACCTGGGAGTGTCAGCTCCCCTGACCCAGATTGGGGCTAGAGAAGGCATGAAGTCAAGAAAAATGGGACCAATGCACTTCTTTCTTCTTTCTTTTTTTTTTTTTTTTCCATTTTTGAGACAATCTCACTTTGTGGCCCTTCGTAGAGTTCATGGCGTCACAGTTCACAGCAACCTCAAACTTTTTGGCTCAAGTGATGCTCTTGCCTCAGCCTCCTGCGTAGCTAGGACTACAGGCACCTGCCACAGTGCCTGGCTATATTTAGGGATGAGGCCTTGCTCTGGCTCAGGCTGGTCTTGAACCTGTGAGCTCAGGTGATCCACCCAACTTGGCCTCTCAGAACGCTAGGGATTACAGGTGTGAGCCACCATGCCCAGCCTCCTTTTTTCTTTTAACTGGACAATGTTATTTGTTTCTAAATGCAGCAACTAGGAAAATGAGATAAGGAAATTCAACAAGTGAAAACTCAACCCACAATGGAAGGCAAATTAACAAGATGGGCCCCCATCTCCAGGGGCTGTTGAGGGCCACACCTGGGGATGGCTGTGGACTCTGTGTGCCTGGGAAGTCGAAGGTGAGAGGGGTCATGACAGGACAAGCATTGCTACACCTTCATTAAAGACTTGGGGGCGGGGGGGGACATCTAGCCATAGATTTCATTCTTTCCAGAACTTTTCCCTGATTCGGTGCTTTGTGGAGATAAGATGACTGGAATATGGGGCAGAGAGAAAGGCAGAACAGAAGCCCAGGGACCCTGATGCACATACAGGCTACTGGCTTATAGCAGGGGCCTTAGAGTATACCAGATCGTCTCATCAAGGAGAAAACAGAAAATATGCAGAAAGATGACTGAGGAATGCTGAGTTCTCACTTCAACACTCCCAATCCAGGAGACGTATGGAAGAGGCTGTAAGAATGTAGCTTTGGAGACTGAGAAGCCAGGTATGACGCTGAGTGTTTGTTGCTAATTGGCTGTGTGAATTTGGGCAAATTACCCAGCCTGTCAGTTTCCTCATTTGAAGAATAGGGAAATTACTCAGTTTCCTCGTTTGGAGAATGAGGAAATTATTAACACCAATTGTGAGGATCAAATGAGATGACACAGGGAACCGCCTTACTTCATGGTGAGCATTCAGGAAATGCTGAAGGCTGCTGTTTGGGGTATGGTTTTGTTATTATTGGACAGGTCTTGTATAGGTGGTCCACGCCTTGCAGGTGCTGCGTTTTCTCACCAAAATGCCTTCCTCCCTTGTTCCTTCCACCTCTTTCACACACACTTCTCAAGTTGACTGTCACCTCCTTCAGGAAGCCTTCCCTGACCGGCACAGGTCTGGGCTGGCTGTCCCTCCTTGGTGGCCCCAGGCTGCTGGTTCTTACATGTCCCATGGCACTTGCGACATTGTATTGAACACATTGCTTTGTGGACCATGAGCAGCTGCAAGACTGGACCTGAATCTTACTCACGTATCTCTCTGTCCCAGTCAGTAAGAGACAGAACCCAGGCGTTCTGAGCTAGAGCCTGTGCATTGCAGACAAAATGCACGGTACCCAGTTAAATTCGGCTTTCAGAGAAACAGAGACTTTTGTAGTCTAAGTATATGCCAGTATTACATAAGACACACTTATTAAAAAAAAAATACTGCTTATCTGAAATTCAAACTTAACTAGGCATCCTGTATTTTATTTCCTAAATCTGGCCACTATTCTTCAATGCTTGGGTAAAAAGCATTTACGTCTCCGTTCCACGAGGCTCGTGATGGGGGACATTTTCTGGCATTTTTCTCGTTACTGTTGCTACTGCTCTACACGCAACTTCACTTTTCTGTTTCCAAATCCTCAGATTTATGTTCTATCCCTGGGCCATTTTTCTACATTCTCTTCTTCAAAGTGTTAAAAAGGTTATCAAGCACGAGGCTTGCCCTGCGTCGTGATGTACGCGGCATTGATTCAGAAAAGAGAAGAAACGCTCTGTTGAAATTTTTTTTTTAAAAAATGCACGCGTACGCAACAGGAGATAGTGGGTGATGGGCTGAGAAGAAACAACATTATGTTTAGACCAAAGACTGGGAAAAGCAGCCGGGCTGGGTGACAGCCAGTCAAGACAGCCTGGCCTAATGGATAGCGCAAGCATTGTTTGGGGACATTTGTTGCGGAATTCGACAGGGTAAAGGTGCCAAAGGTGAACAAAATATCATCCTTCATAGGCCGCAAACACAGGCTGTGACAGAAAATAAATTGCTGGAGAAGCATCTCTTAAAGAAGAATAGGTTTAAACGTCTGCCTGACTTGAGGACAGGAGGCAACTGGGATTTTTATCAACTGGAGGAATACAGCTCAGCAGAAGAAGTTTGTCTTATTTTTTCTTTGGGGGGATGGCATGTTGTAGAGGAGGCTGGTTGAGGATGGATAGGAAAGCATTAAAATGCCTCTCTTCTTTTATAAACATAAACATTGTCTTTTTTTAAAGACCACATATTTAACTTCAAATAAATAGTTTCAGACCAATATGAACAGTATGATAAGAGCAGAGGGTAATGCTTACAACCCCCAAATTTGGTATCGGGAGAACTGGGGTCGAATTCTGTCACAGTAGCTATTAATTATGTGATGGGTAAATTAATGGACCTCTCTGTATTAGTCAGGGTAGGACAGGCTCTGCTGCAGTAACAAGCACACTTGGTATCTCAGTTGGTTTCTTGGTCATGTCTGGGTTTGATTGATGCAGGTTGGGCACCAATTCTTGGAGGCTCTGTCCAAGTGAGGATGCAAGGATTTGGGTCCTTAGAAGCTGTTGCTTTAAACACGTGCCCTCTGAGGTTGCTAAGGAAGAGGAAGAGAGCATGGGAAACAGTGCAGGGTGGGGAGGGGCCAGACCCGGAAATGAAATGCATCATTTCTGTCCAGTGGCCCCTCCGGACCTTCATAGAAGCTGAAAAAGGCAGTCATCCCACAAGAGCACAAGGAATTATCTCTGCTTGCTGCCCTCCCCAGCCTCTGTGCAATGGAGGCATGCAATAGCACCCACCCACAGAGCTGGTTGTTATGCACTTAACTGCTTATTCAAGAACAGTCACTGTTATTTGATTTTGAGCTGATACAGGTACAATTAATGAATTGTAAAATTAGATGTGAGTTGTAGTCAAGTTCATAGAGAGAGAAAGTAAATGGGGCTTACCAGGGGCCAGCAGGAGACAGAAACAGGAAGTTATTGTTTGACGGGCACAGAGTTTCAGTGTTGCAGAATGGAAAAGTTCTGAAAACGGATGGTGGGGATGGTTGCACACTGCGTGAATGTACTTAAGGCCACCAAGCTATATACCTAAAAATGGTTAACGTAGTCAATTTTATGATTTGCATATCTTACCATATTTTAAAAGTAAACGCAAATTTCTTAAATTAGGTCTGGGTTAACTCCAGGTCTGTTCTCAGGGACAGGGTGAGGGCTGTTTAGTGGCGTGTGTGTCAAATGGAGGTCAGGCTGGTTCTGGGCCCAAACTGCGGAAATTAAAGAAGTCTTAGATGATCTGCCCTCTTTGTGCTTTATTTGGGGAAACAGGGTATTTAAAGTTCTCCAAGCCTATCTTTTGAATGCAGAGTCACTTATCGGTAATAAGGAGGAGGAATAAAAACATTGTAATTCTTGTCTTAGTTTTCCCAGTCTCCTGGGTCTGAGTTTTACCTTGGCCTAGGTCATCCTAGGTCATCGTCTTCACTCGGAACCATCCAGCTGGGGTCCCCAGCCACCACTGCACAGCAGCTGCACTTGGGGAGCTTTAAAAACACACGAATGCCCAGGCTGCAGCCCAACTCAATTAAATCAGACTCTCTGGGGTGGCATCTGGGCACCAGCACTGTTTTAAAAAGCTCCCCAGGTGACTTTAACGTGCAGCCAGGGCTGAGAACCGCTGACTACAGGCTGTGCTGGCCTCTTCCCAGCTGCCTTGGTGCAAAGCTCCTGTGAGGACACTTCAGATGGACTCAGGCTGAAGGCCCATCTCAGCTAGCTGCTCCCCAGCTGTGTGGCCTCAGACACATTGCATGACCTCTCTGGTTCTTACTCCTCCTTTGCATATAGGGCAATAAGAGTAGCTGAGATGGTGCGTGGGAAACGTGCAGTTCCCAGCACAGGGATTAAGTGCTTAGTACTCAGAACACGTTGTTATTATGAACATTTCCTGTTACTTCTTGTGAGGACAGACTTGCCATTTCCCCATAGGGACTATTTTATTTGCAACTGTAGCCTGCTCTATCGAGATCCCTCTGACTCCATCAAAATCGAGGAAGGGGCTGTCTCTTTCCTCGCCCTTAAACTGTCCCTCTTCTCTGCCCCTCACTTGCTGTTCTCTTGAGTATTCCTTCCCCTCAGAACAGTCTAAATCCTGTCAAGTGAAACCCAACACGAATATAAATAATCAAGTACAGACTTCTTTCTGGTGTGCATCTGCCAAGAAGTGTGACAGAGACTTTTTATGGGAGGGGGTGGCCCTTGAGCCGCGGCTACAGGAGTTTGTTTGGGCTGGTTTGGTGCTGAGGACTGTGAGGGTAGCAATGAACTTGAGCCAGTCTGAGTTAAGCCAGGTCTGGTTCTGAATCTCCCTAAACAAACCAATGCAGACAGGCTGAAGAAAAGGCACATGCTAGGCCTGGCCGCGGGGACTGATGGCAACGTCAAGGTTGAGCAACCCTCAACTTGGTCAACGTACAAGGAGAGACCCAGAAGCAAACGCCCAGAATCCAACGGCCCCAGACACGGTATGAGTTTTATTCTATCACTGTACTTGCTTTATTTATTATGCATAAAATTAAACGTAGTAAGTCAAGCCTCCACCACCCAGAGTCCTCTGCCTGGGTTGGGTGGAGGAAGGCAGGCAGCAGTTTACAGGGGACAAGGAACCTGTCCAAAGGGCCCTGTGCTCCCTGACGCTCACTGGAGGATATTGAGGAGCCTGTTGTCTGAGTGCCCAGCAGGCAGGAGCCTGGGGCCTCCAAGCCGTGTCCCACATGGGAGGTTACCAGGAATCTATGGTTGCTGTGTCCCAATCCAGTAGCTACACACACCAAGGGACTCTGTGCCATTGTCTGCCCCTCTCACAACTCTCAGGCTTCCAGGCTTTGGGATTCTCCCTCCCAGTTCTTGCCACTATGAGGTCACCCCTTAACCCAGTGGTTCTCATTCTTCCTAATGCCATGGCCCTTTAATACAGTTCCTGTGGGTCACGGCCCACAGGTTGAGAACCGCTGCTTAACCGATCAGGACCTGGTAATATGAACGTAAGGAATATGTTTTTTCTCGCAGGATTACTATGAAGAATAAATGAGTTAATTTAAGACCCCTGGCACAGTGCCCAGCACATGCTTACTAAGAGTGCAGTTTTGTGGCTACGTCAACCCTCAGAGCCCTGCACACACACCACAGGAGCCTTCCCCAAACTCCTTCCAGCCTTTGGCTCCTACGCTAAGCTTTCAAGAATGACCATCTTCCTGTTACCCTAACACTCCCAAGATTCCAAGTTTCCATCTAAGTTCTACCTCCCTCTTAAGAGAGGAAAAAGATTCCTCCCTACCAAAAAAAAAAAAAAAAAAAAGACCTTCTTACTGCTCCTCTGTGGTTGCAGGGACAAAAAAGCTAACCCCATACCACCTTCTCCAGCAGCTGCGCAGGGGGAGAGGTCAAGTTCCCTCAGAAGCAAGGCAGGGCCATTAGCCATTCATTCACTTGTTCACCTGGTATTAAGCACCAACTGTGTACTGGTAGGGCAGCCCCCTGCCCTCTAAGAGACAACAGCCTAGGGCAGTGTTTTCACCAGACACTGCTCATTAGGACCACCTGGGAGCTTTTACAATGCCCCTGCATCCAGACCCATTAAGTCATTAACTCTGGGGGTGGGACCCAGGTGGCAATTTTTTTTTAAGTTTCCCAGAAGAGTCCACTTTGTGGTCAGAAACAGTGAGGTGGCAGGCACAGCAGACAAGTTATTACCATCCAGTGTTGGAGAAATGGCAAGTGTTGTACTGCATGTATATATCTTAATAAAGTTGTTGAAAGCAGACAGGCAGGTATAGGGGTTACAGAAACACAGGGATGGAGCGTGATTTAGGCTGGGCTGGGGACCAGACTTAGCCAAGGCTCCCCAAAGGGGGAACGTGCATCAGCAGGAGTCAGACAGGCCAAGGTGATGAAGGGGAAGTGTGTATTCGAGTCTCGTTTTTAAAGCAACAGCTAACTCTGTTATTGACAGTATAGGACACACTGCATGATTAAATTCCTTAATTAGTATTAATAAAATTGGCACTTTTTTTCATTTAGATTAACACTTCTCAAGCCTTGGGAATAGACTTTGGTGGTTCAGGGAGAGCTTATAAGGAACTCCGGGAGAGGAAATCTGAGTGACACTCCTGTGTCTGGGCAGTCTCCAGTCCTGGGCAGTCCCCATGTGGAAAGCTCCAGATAAAGCCTCCAATAATTCCTCCCCTCCCTGGGCTTATACTATTCTCCTTCTCACATCAAAAGATGGAGTCTATTTGCTCTCCCCCTAGGACTGGCCTGTGGTTTTTTGTTTGTTTGTTTGTTTTAAGACAGACCATTGCTCTGTTGCCCAGGCTGGAATGCAGTGGTGTCATCATAGCTCACTGCAACCTCAAATTCCTGGGCTCAGTGATCCCCCTGCCTCACCCTCCCAAGTAGCTGAGACTATAGGTGTGCATCTCATTCCATGCCCAGCTAATTTTCCTTTTTTTTTTTTTTTTTTTTTTTTGGTAGAGATAGGGATCTAGATCTTGCTCAGACTGGCCTCAAACTCCTGACATTAAGCGATCCTCCTGCCTCATCCCCCACCCCAAAGTGCTAGGATTACAGCTGTGAGCCACCACCCCTGGCCCCCATGGCTTGTTTTGGACAGAAGGCTGTAGAAGCTACTCTGTGAGGCTTCCGAGCCTGAGCCCGAGGAGGACTGGCAGACCCTCCTTCTTCTCTCTAGAGCCCAGGAATTAGGCCATAAGGAAGTCCATCCTAGATGACCATGGGGTCAGAGGTTACATGGACAGAGGCCTTGGAAGATGAGTCCCCAGCTGAGAAGTTCCAGGTCAAGCCAAGCTCCCAAGTGAAACCAGTGGAAAATGACCCTGCTGAGCCCTTCCCCTACAGCCTCAAGAGGACAAGATAAACCATCATTCTAAGCAACTAAATTTTGAAGTCTTTGAGAGTCTTCTGCTTAGCATTGTACTGTATTTCCACTATAATCCAGGCCAGCCTAACTAAGCCCATTTGGTTACTCCCCATTATTAGCTAGACAGCTATTGATAGCCTCAAAACGAGGTCTGTTATCCCCGAGTCAGGGAATTCAGGAAGGTTGTGAACTCAAATGGGGGAAAATGATAACATTTTTATCTTCATTAACCTCTAGCTGAAATTTATTGTTGCCCCTAATTATGAATGAGGCAATGAGCCACAGTCGTATAGGAGTACTTGTGACTTTGTCACTAGTAGAAATCACAGATTTTTTTCATATCACATTACAGTTGACCTTGTTGTTGAAGATGTCAATCAAGTGCCTATGTCATCAAATTGAACACTTCTTTTTAATAATTCAATAGCTATGCTTAACATAATTGGGTTCCCCTGTAATAATAAGTGTCTTATTTTATGCACTTAGAACTATTATTCTACAGGCTACCAATGGGGTCCACGGCCCTCAAAAGAAATGAGAGCACCTGAAATAGTCATACGGGTCAGATGTCAGCCCTCTACAAACTTCCCACCAGGTTTCATTGAAAGCAATCGTCACGTGGACTCCTGCCACCTACCCAGGAATTTATCTGCAATCTGGTGATAAGACAGTTCCTACCTACAAGATCACATTTGGGCTCCCTCTGTCTTTTCAGGAGTTATGACAGCAATTCATGTGAAAAGGTTCAATCAAGGCAAAAATTCTAGGGCAAGTATCAGCCAACTATACTTACATATTATACCCACTCTGTTAAAATATTTTTAAAAAATACTTTAAACGAAATTCCAAAACCATAACACATCACCATCCCCATAACTCCCTTTTTATAATGAAAAAAACCTTCCAAATCTTTCCACCTGCCTTGCAGTTTCCAGATGAAAATCACCTCATTAATAATGTTACAGCTCTTTTTTACCCTCCAAATCCTCAACATGTGGCCTTCCTTCAGGGCAGGTGGTGTTCCCTTAGCCCTTGAGATCAAGGTAAGGTCATCTCAAGCACCCTCACACATGCTCTGCCACCATTATCCTGCCAGAGTCTGGGTAAAGTCTAAAATGATACCCCATGCGGAACCTATTAAGTTAGCCTGCTACTGTTTCATGGACGCTGGCAAAAGACATGAGACTCTTGAGTCAGAGATAAAGGGATCTTTGTTAATCACAGCAGAGCAAGGACAAGAGCATAACGCTGGCATGGGTCCCCACATCTCCAGAGTCCCATGGGGGATGACGCAGAGGGGCCCAGGTAGATACCAAACATATGGTAGATTTGCATCACAGCCAAAGAACACTGCTCTTGGGAAATGTATCACTTTTAGAACGAGTGATAAGCAAACTCGCTCTGTGTCTGGTGGGAGATGAGAACGCTTCCTGCAAACACAACCCTGAGGAATGGCCCAGGTGAAGAGCAACCCGGGTCTCCTATTCTGGGCATACACAATAGCCACAGGCAGGGACCCCCAGGACCCACAATGGATTGCCTCTTCTAACACCTATGGCTTGGTTTTCTTTATCTCAGCACTTGATTTTCCCATATTTCCTCATCAGTTCTTACCTGTCTCTCCCAATGCAGCAGAAGCTCCGGAGCTCAGGGTCATCTGTCCTTTCACTGCTAATTCTCCAGCACCAGAAACAGCATGTGGCCTGCAGAAGGCACTCAGTACATGTTTGTCGAATGAATGAGTGGGATTGGCCTCAATTTCCAGCACGGGACACACATTTCCCACTCCAACTGAATAGCTGTCCCCAAACACTCTTGGCCTCGTGGCTTCAACTTGAACAAGCCTTAGCCACGGGTTATTACCTCCTTTACTGGGCACAGGTCACCCATTGCAAAGCCCAGCATGTGCCTCCTCTCAGCTTCTTTCCCCCATGAGTCTTCTCTGGAGGCTTATAGCTCTTTTCCTTGACCTCATGCATCATCGTGAAGATGAGGATACTATCATCACCTTCTCTATTGTTACCATGTACTTCTGAGGGCCTGTGAGTCTTGTTAAAATGTAAATGTCCTTGAGTGGGGAGAAGAAAGAGATGAGCTCACAGAGGTAGTAGAGCAGGGGTTTTCAACCTTCCTAATGCCACGACCCTTTAATACAGTTCCTCATGTTGTGGTGACCCCCAACCATAAAATTATTTTCGTTGCTACTTCTTAACTGTAATTTTGCTACCGTTATGAATCGTAATGTAAATATCTGATATGCAGGATGTATTTTCATTGTTACAAAGAGGTCACGACCCACAGGTTGAGAACCACTGTAGTAAAGAGTAGCAGTGACAGTCTCTAACATCCATATTCCTACTTATCAGCTGTGTGACCTTAGACAAGCAATTTAACCTCTCTAGGCCTTAGTTTTCCCATCTGCAAAATGGGAGTAATGATCATATCTCCCTCCTAGGGTTACTCTGAGGACTGGTTGAGCTACAGAAAGGATTGAGAGGAGTGCTTTTTGGTTATTCCTGGTGCCATACTATGTGACTTGCTGGCTGCATACTCCACAGGCCCCCCTGAGAGTGCCTCACCCCGTTCACATGCCAGCCCCTTGCAAGGGCAGAGGCTGTGAGAGAGGATACCTGGAAAAACTAAGGTCAAAGAGAACAGAGGTCTTCTCAAAGAGACCCCAAGGATACACCAGTGACTCAGCTGTTAGGAATTTGTAAAAACTTAAATTCCTAGGATCTGGAGGCTGACACTTGCTTCTGTGAAAGTTCTGTTATAACCAGAGCTGGGGTGGTGCCTGTGGCTCAAAGGAGTAGGGGGCCAGCCCCATATACCGGGGGTGGCAGGTTCAAGACTGGCCCTGGCCAAAAACTGCAAAAAACAAATGAACAAACAAAAAAAGAAACCAGGGCCGCTTCTCCGGCTTGATTCAAACTGACCAATGAGAAAGGTACCTGTCAGCTGGAACTTTTTGGCTGGGGATAACAAGGAGAAAACTGAGCCAGTTGGGGAGTGCAGCCATTTTGAATTCTTCTGTGCCAAGGCTCCACCGGCTGGGGTTTGGGTGTTTGTTCTCTCCATTGGGCCTCATCTTCTTGCAATGGCTGTGCCCCCTGCAACTCCCTGCTCTGCCCCAGAACTCACAACTGCTGGGACAGGGGGGAGGACTTCAGGAGCTCTTTGAGCAGATGTTCCCTGGTGAAGTCAAATCTTTCACAGAAATGCAAAGTTATCCAGGCAGGCCAAGAAATGGATCCTCCCCAGAGTGTCCAGAAGGTACAACCTTTGCTTTTAGCCTCTGACCCAGTTAGGACTTCTGACCTCCGGACCTGTAAGATAAATCTGTGTTGTTTTAAGTCACTAACTGGGATGATTTGTTAAAGCTGCGATCGGAAAGTAAAACACCCACACCCACACACACACCCATACCCACACACAAAGCCTGCCAGAGCACCACGGTCATTTCAAAAAGCATGTTATTGTTAAATGAATCTGCACTTGATGGGAAGAGCGTGGAAGGCCCGTAGGATCCAGAAACATCCTCTGATGTCCCTGTCCCCACAGTGAGTGGCTCAAAACATGCCTTCTGGGGCTCGTAACTCCAGCTCTGTTACTCACTATCTGAGACTGTAAGCAAATAATTTAGTTTCTCCGTGCTTCAGTTTCCTCATCGTGGATAGTGGTGAAATGGGACAGTCCTCGGGGCTAGGAGAATGAAATGCTTAGAACGGTGCTGACCGCATGGCCGTTAGTTATTATTATCAGAGGACATTTAGTCCTTGAGAAGCTTGTTAGACTTAAAGCACAGTAGAAGGGGTGGCACATGGGGGAAAGAGAAAGGGACAAAGGAGGGATCAGTTCCTGAGCTCCCGCTGGGTGCCAAGCACTTCTGGGGAGCAGCAGACACACAACACCTTATCTGATCTACTATTCTCAGCACCCAGGAGGTGGGGTTCAGGGCGGATGAAATGCCAATTCACACCCCAATCTGTCAATTCCAAAGCCCTGTCCGAACATGCCCCTCACACCTCAGCAAGGGCAGACAGACATTGGAGGGAACATGATAAGGAAATTGATTATCTGAGCCTCAGTTTTCATCTGGAAAGTGGAGATGAGGTGACTAATAACCATCTCCTGGGATTATCGGAGGAATCAAAAGAGGGAATATGCATGAGATCCCTTCACAACCCCAACCATTCAAATGCAAGGGCTGAACATGACACCTCCTTGCAGGGAAAAGTCCAGCTGGGATGCATCAAGGAAGAGCAGGGACCACGGGGTGGCCCAAATATGAACATGGCGGCTAAGAATGGGGAATTAGGACCAGGGCCAAAGACCAGCCTGGCACATTTCACACAAGGGTGTGTGTTCATTGGCTGGCACTGGGCAGGCCACCGTGTGAGGCAGTTGGACACTTAGTCCAGTGGCCAGCCCTACCCCCACAAAGTGGGAGATTCCGACAAACTCTCTTCCTCTCAAAGAAAGAAGCATTGGAAGATTTAAAAGGAGTGTGTGAGCATTTCAAAGAGCCGCTAATTCATTACCAGCAACCACAGCTGAAAAGCTGAGTAGAATAACTTCTGGCTCATAGGCTATCAGCTGATGGCTTTCCAGCAGGAAGTGGCCAGACCTTTGGGGTCATCTGGCAACCTGCTCCACGAGCAGATGTTTTGTGGTGGATGGTAGGTCTCTGTGCCTTATGCTCCCAGACAAGATGGCCAATTTTCCTGGTTTTCCCAGACTGAGGGATTCCTGAGACACGGAACTTTCAGTACTAAAACTGGGAACCTCTTGGGCATACTAGGACAAGTTGGTCGCCATGTTCCCAGGACTCTGCCCGTCCTCCAACCAAAAGCCTATTGAGAACTCTCCCCAACTTGCCCTGAAATAACATGGCTTTTGGCCCTCAGGTTTGAACTCCTTGCCTAAAGCAGAGATTGACAATATTTCCAAAGCAGTTGCAAACACGGTCCATTCCTGGAGTGTTCGCTACAGTTTGCAAATAGCTTCCCATACACTGACGTGTTTACTTTTCAGAACAATCTCAAGGCCAACGATAATAAAACATAACTGTCTTAGAAATGCTTTAGGCTGTAAGAGAGAGAAAATAACTGTGATGACTTAAGCAAACAGATGGTATTTCTTTCCCCAAACACAAAGTCTAGATGGAAGCTGGGTATGATGTTACAACACAATGATATCGGGGCAGTTGTCTGCAACTCTCCTGGTTTTCCCTCCCTCATGGTGCTAAGGTGGCTGCCATGGCACCAGACATCTAGTTTCATTCTAGGCAGGAAGAAGAAGAAGGCCGATGGAACACTGCCAGCAGAATTCTACTCAGGTTTCTTTGGCCAGAACAATGTTAATGTGGCCACTTGCAGCTGCATGGCCACTGGGGAAATCGAGTATTTAGCTTTCTAGCCTCTATAGTAGAGGAAGGTAGGGAACAGAAGGAAGAGGAACAGTGCTGAGTGAACCACCTGAGTCATTTCCACAATATGAATAGAGGATTAGTTCCTGGAGGCTAGAAGAGGCCAGAATGATCTAGAATATCATGGAGGCCAATAACTCAACACTT
>CAUYQV010007934.1:0-21146 GCA_963574575.1 Galagoides demidoff
TGAGTTGTAACCCCCCTTAACCAGCCACCTTTCGCTTCTGTAATATGCTTACACAAAGCCTATAAAAGGTAACTCACCCTCACACCTGGGCTGCTGACTGTCTCTCGGAGCAGCAGCCCCTGCAGCAGGTAAAATAAATTACTAATTAATTAACCTAAGTGGGGGTCCGAGTCTGTTTTTCCAGGTCCCCTAAGTTATTTCAATCCTTTATCTCTCTCTAATGGCTGGGCAGTTTTACAACCCTATAGGAACAGAAGTTAAAGAAAACTGAAAGTAATAGAAATTATTCTTATCCACAGAAATACACATGGCCAGTGTTCAGCAGACACAGTAGTTTTCCATCCAGTAGAAAGATGCCAACTGATGTTTATTGTCTCATAGGCCATTAACCGTTTTACATCCATCAGCAACTCACTGCAGCATTCCTGATGGTCCACGCATGTGCACGTGTGCACACACACACACATTTTGTTCTTCAAATCTTCCTTTTGGCAAATTTTAACATTTTACCGGTTCCTTAATTAACTGATGATTCAAATAAAATACATGATGTGTTCCTTTTATATTTGTGTGAGAGTATGATTTTATTTTTTGAAAATTATACCTTCAGAAGACTCAGCTAGAAGCTGAATAGACTTCCCATCCTCCACAGGATTTTACCCTTCTCTGAGTAACTTTGGCATTTACAGCTACCAGGTGTCCTCAAACTATGGCCTGTGGACCACATGCAGCCCGCCGAGGACATTTATCCGGCCAGCCGGGTGTTTTACTGCCGCTGCCTGTCCTGCTTAGCAGCCGACTCGTCCCGGGGCCTGCAGTCCAGCCTTCCAAGGGTTTGAGGGACAGTGAACTGGCCCGCCGTTTAAAAAGTTTGAGGACCCCTGGTGTAGACCCCTCAGCTACACTCAAGTAAGGCTGCCAGAATTAGGGAAAAAAAAAAAAACCAGGATACTCACTCAGGTACATTTGATGTCAAAAAAAAACAATGAATACATTTTTAGCATATCTTGCACCATACTGTATAAACTTATACTAAAAATTTACATGGACTTACAATAAAAACATGTTTGTTTATCTAAAATTAGAATGTGCCTGGGCGTCCTGTATTTTATTTGGCAACCTTATACTCCCGAAGTCAATCAGTTGCCCCAAGGTGACATTAGTAATAATGAAAGTGAAAAAATTTAATGTATAAAGTGTGACAGATGCTTGGCTAAAGCAATTTTATCTTCTCTTATAAAGTGGGTACATTATATGCTGTGTGTCATAAGGTAACTGGGGTTCATGGAAGTTATGTGATACGCCCAATAACGTGCTGTTTTGCCTGCTAACCACCAGGAGGTATGTAAGTAGAGGGGGACGACTGTCTATCATGCATGTCCAGGGATGGACAGAAGAAAGTCCTAAATTCTCATTAATTCAGCTATTCTGTCATAGGAGACATTCTACATTCTCCTCTGTGTGTGTTTTTCCTTGTCTTTGAGGATCATAGCTCTTACTGCATATTTTTGTTGAATAAAAATGCTCTGGCTCCTAAGGGGAAATAAAAATGTGTATGGGTGCAAAAAGAAACAAAGGAAGAATAATCAGAAAGTAGGAAAATTGGTTACCTCCAAGAAAGGCAGGTTAGGGAGAGGGAGATAGGCGGGAGCCTACACCTCTCTGAGTATAACATTTTATCTAGTTTTAATTTTGGAAATGTGCTAATGTTTTGTTTATCCATAAATATAATTAAACCAACAAGGATGGGAGTTGAGGAAAATTGAATTGAAATAGAAACAAATGAGTGGGTTTGAATGAATAATACAATTACAGGAGAAAAATATAAAGAACTGAATCAATTAACATTTGGGCGCAGTACTTTCTATGCCCTCCATCTAAAGACAAAAGAATCTACAAACAGATCTTGAACTCTGACTTAGCAGGTTTGTTGTTGGTGGAGGTAGGGAGGTAGCAATGTGGGAATGATTCTTTACCTTGTTACTGTAGATCTGAGCAAAAAAGTAAATAGTTTGATTTGGATGGGGGGATTCAGGATTCTCACTGTGGAAAAAAAAAAACCACAAATATAAGATAGAAGAAGTGAAGAAGAACAGTGTGTTGCATTAAGATTAGTGAGTATTGCTGGCTCTGTTCACTGCAATGACAGTGACACTCTAGTAGCAACAAGCAGACCTTGGTTTCTAAATTCCATTCCCCATCAAAAAGAAATCAGGATGCCTTAGAGAAATGGCAAATTCCAGGGCTGGGCAGGGAAAGTACAAGAACAACCTGCTGTTCTTAAAAGTAAGCAGGTGCTCCTAAAACGGTGAGAGCCCGTTGGAAGAAACCAGGAAACATCTTCAAAGGGTCCCCGCTGGCCAAATCTATGACAATTTGAATATCCAAACACATAAGGATAGTGATGAATTATAATCCATGAAAAAATATTTTTATTAATTCATATTTATACTAAATATAAATGAGGAAAAGAGGCAGCTTTTCTTTACAATGGAAAGCCATCTAATGAAAATAGAATGGATGATGAAGTTACGTCCAAAGTGTGGGTTTTGCCACGTCGTGGTACTAATTGATTCATTCCAGATTCATTCATGGATGCCGAAACTACTAGGTGCAAGCCTCAGTCTTCTCACAGATGGTATATTATTTGCAAAGGGAAAAAGAGTAACTTTATGAGGAAGGATAACTTGACTGATACCACCTTAACCCAGGGACCAAAGTTAACATCACCACTCATGGAACACACCTGCATCGGTGTGTTTTTTCTAAGGACAGGCATCGCTTATGCTGTAATCTTACCCAAAACACATACCTAAGTAGAAGCCTCTAGAAACACCAACAAATCCAAATTTGGCGTGTTCTATAAAACATTTGGACTGTGTTCAACAAAACTGCCATTTTCATAAAAGACAAAGGCAAAATGATTTAGGAAATTTTCCAGATTAAATTAGATGAGCAAAATAAACATAATGTACAATAGAGCTAGAATTGGGGGGGGGTTGCCATAAAGACATTATTGGGGTGATTAGTGAAAATTGACTATAGACCATACAGTATTTTATGAAATAGTATTGTATGAACGTTAGAGTTCCTAAAATTGATCATTGCACTGTGGTTATGAAGAGAATGTCCTTAATTTTAGGAGCTATATGCTGAAACATTTAGGAATAAAGGGATGTAATATACACAATTTTCTTTCATCTGGTTCAGAAATAATAATCTTAATTACACAGAGATTGACAAACAGACAACTGCATGATGTGGAGTGCCAACATTTTAATTGGTAAATCCGGGTAAAGAATATGTGGGAAATTACCGTTTAGTTTTTACAACTTTTCTATAAGTTTAAAATATTTTTCAAAATAAGACAGGAGGATTAGACACCTCAATTAGAACTGACTTGGCCTGTGAGTGACACGCAGGCTCTGGGAGGGAGGGTCAGAGAGGCACTAGCAACACTCCTCCCGAGGGAGTGTCCTGGTCACCTGCACACCCAGCTGTGCTGGGTTGAGCCATCCCGGGGAGCTGTGGGATTGCTAAGGAGAGAAAGATATTTCCACACAGTCAGTTTCAGAAATGTGGGAGTCACAATCAATACCATCTCTCACTCAATTCATACTCCATTTATAAATATTTATCAATTCATTGTCGTCTAAGTGTACAGTGTTTTTCAAGTCTGCAGTAGTGCACCCCACCCCACTCACCCCACCCACTCACCACCCACTCACTGACACACCCAAAACCACTTCCTGTCCTACAAGCTCCATTCGTAGGTAAGTGTCCTAGACAGGTGTGCCATTTTTTATCTTCCATGCCATATTTTTGCCGTACTTTTTTTATGTTCAGAAATGTGTAAATACACAAATGCTTGCCACTGTGTTGATTGCCTGCCCCATTCAGGACAGGCTGGTGGCCCAGGAGAGATGGCCTGAGTGTGGCATGGGCCGTGGCGTCTAGGTATGTGTCAGTGCACTCCACGTTTGAACGGTGACACATTTCTCCGAATGTGTCCCCATCTTTAAGCAACTTGTGATTCTAGAAGATTTTTGTTTTCTTCTGACTTTAGTTTATTTTTCTTTTTCTGATGAGTTTCCTTTTTGCTGTTTCTTTCTTTTAGTTTCTGTTTTTTAAGTTAAAGATGTTCTCAATGCCTGAGGCTAGTGGGCCGTTATCAAATACTAAACTGTTGACTGATTGCCTGCATGTACATGGGGGAGGGGCCCGTCAATGTGTGTGCAGAGTTAGGGTGGGGAATCTGGCTTCCCTTGTCCCCTTTTCTTCAGATACCCCAACAGTTGTTTCCTGGGTGTCTTCTCTGAGGCCTCTTCTGCCGGAGAGCCACACGCCCCATGCCCCTAGCCTCTCAGTTCAGCGTTCACTCTCAGAACTCACTCTGCCACACTCTCTGCTGTGACTGCAGCCCCTCTGAGTCCTGCTCTCCCAGAATAAATGTCCCACTTAGGTAGGGAGAGGCGGCCCCTTAGCTGCTGCAGGTGGGCAAGGAAACTGGGATCTAATTTCTGCCTCAACAGAATTTCAACGAAACGTCTTGTTTTTCACCGCAGGCCCACTGCTGCTTCCCCCAGTTCGTGTCCCCAGTTCTCCTCCCAACACCCCACCAGTGCTGTGAGGCCAGCTCCTTGGTCCCTCTGGGGCACTCTCTCCGCAGTCCGATTTCTCTCTCCCCTACTTCCTCTATTTGCCCTCCTACCATTCACCACAGTCTCTTCCCCAGCTCTCCTGGTCCTTTGGGGTTCGTGTGTATTTTTTTTTTATTCCTTCACTCTCCTCTCAGTGCGGGTTCAGGAGGCAGCAGAGATAAACACTCACGTCAATTCACTGTGTCTGACTGGTCACCCTGTGCCCTCTCTAGCTGTGCCCCTGCGTTACATGGACGCTCTGTGCTCTAGCCACTCAGCTGTGACACGTCTGCCTCCCCTGTGGTCTTCCTGGGAGCAGCAGTATCTCTGCATTCCCAGCCCCTATCATAGGTCTAGGGTACAAAATAATTTATTGACTCGATTGAGTGGAACTTAACTTACAGAGTTGGTGTTGTCCACTGGGCTGGAGAATAAAGTAAATGACCACTTAGGGCCTCGTCCCTGCTCTCGTTCTCTATTCAAGATAGTCTTCATGAAAGGAATTTCTCAAAATTGAAGCAGAAATAGCCAATTTCTACTCATATAGTGCCTTGTTTACCATACGTACAGCTTTAGCTGACTCTTTCGGAGAAATCCTTATTTTACTTAGAAGTAATTGCTTTTCAGAGGCTTGCCGTGCTCGTTAGTTGCCAGGTGGGTGAATCTAATAAGAAATGTCTCCTGGCTGAGCTGGAAAAACGATAGAACAAAATGTATAGTGGGGTTTTTTTCCTCCACCTTGCAAACCAAATAGGTCCTGTGTGCCCATTAATTGAAAGAAAATTGATGTGTATAAACTAAGATGCACTTTTTTACCCTGCACACAAACCGGCAGGGGAGGGGAGGGCAGAGTCCTTTAAGGTCCAGAAAATGGCTGTGCTGAGGAGGGAGTGCCCTCGCCTCTCACAGAGACACGCTGGGCTGGCATTTCCCTGCTTCCTGGGTAGACTTCTGACCCAACCTGCATTAGTTGCCTAGGGCTGCTGTAATAAGTTGTCACAAATAGGCTGGGCGAGGTGGCTCACACCAGTAATCTGAGCACTCAGGGAGGCCGAGGCGGATAGATCACCTGAGCTCAGGAAGTTTGAGACCAGCTTGAGCAGAAGCAAGACCTCATCTCTGCTAAAAATGGAAAATTTAGCCAGGCATCGTGGCAGGTGCCTATAGTCCCAGCTACTTGGGAAGCTGAGGCAAAAGAATGGCTGAAGCCCAAGAGTTTGAGATTGTTGTGAGCTGTGATGCCATGGCACTCTGTCCAGGATGACAGAGTAAGCCTCTGTTTCAAAAATAAAGAAATAAACTAATAAATAAATTGGCACAAATTAGGACAATTCAGGAAGCCAGAAGTCCAGAATCAAGGTGTTTGCAGAGTTGGTCCTTGCAGGGGTCCTCAAACTTTTTAAACAAGGGGCCAAGTTCACTGTCCCTCAGACCATTGGAGGGTCAGACTGCGGGTCCCAGGATGAGTTGGCTGCTAAGCAGGACAGGCAGCGGTGGCAAAAACACCTGGCGGGCCAGATAAATGTCCTAGGCGGGCTGCATGTGGCCAGAGGGCCGTAGTTTGAGGATGCCTGAGGCTCTAAGGTAGAATCCATTCTTCTCCTTTCTTCTAGCTTTTTTAAATTTAATTTTAGGTTTGAGACTGGGTCTCGTTCTGTTGCCAAGGCTAGAGTACAGCAAGCAATGCTCCTGCCTCAGCCTCTCAAGCAGTTGGGAACATTTGCACACGCCACCACTCCCAGCTGATTTTTCAATTTTTTTTTTATAGAGACAGGGCTCTTGCTCTTTTTCAGGCTGGTCTTGAACCCCTGCCTCTCAAAGTGCTAGGATCATGGGCGTGAGCCAGCCCAGCCCTCGTCTAGCTTCTGGCGGTGGCAGGCATCCCTGAGATTCCTTGCGTCATAGCTGTGTCGCCTCAGATGGATTTCTGCCTCCATCTTCACACGGCCTTCTTCTCACTCCGTGTGTGTGTGTGTGTGTGTGTGTGTGTGTGTGTGTGTGTTTCCAAATCTCCCTCTTCTATAAGCCACTAGTTGTTGGCCTCAGGGCTTACCCTTAGCCACATCCAGTATGACTTTATCCTCACTTGATTACATCTGTAATGATCCTACTGTGTTTCCCCAAAATAAGACCTACCCAAAAAATAAGCCCTAGCAGGATTTCTATGCATTTATTAAATATAAGCCCTACCCCGATAATAAGACCTAGTGATGCATGGGGCCATGCAGATGCCAGAACCTACTATTAGATACGTTGCATAGCCATGCCCTGCATTTTGGCACAAAGCCATAAGGAAGACTGGATTACTTTTTAACTGCCACAGCTCCTTTCTCTGAGCCATTCCCAGGCATCCTATTGCGCACATGCAGATGGCTAGGGGAAAGGAGTTCACGCATCACTAGTGTCAGCCCCACCAACAAGGTGGGGTCACTCTGTCAGGTTCCAGAAGAAGACAACTTAACTGTATTTGAATAAATGTAGATTGTTGTATTATACTTAATAAAAATAAGACATCCCCTGAAAATAAACCTTAGTGTGTCTTCTTGAGAAATGGGCTTGTAGGGTAAGCAGGGGTTCCTGACTTTGGCTGCTCTTTGAAGTGTGAGCAAGGAGAGATGCATGTCTCATTCCCTGAATGTTGGCTTAAAGAGTGAAATTGCTGATTCCCATTCTGTACTAACTGCACATGTTAAAAATGGCGCTACAAAGAGCAGAAGCACCTGCCCCCACTTGGGCCTTCTGTGGTGTGATAGAGATGCACGCATGCCTGTGGCCGGAGGTGTTGGGGACAGAAACCAGGCTTGTGCTGCCTTGTTGGCACCCCACCCAGAGATGGAAGTCTGCAGAGAGATGGATCCAGCAGCAATAGCCTGTGGGGGTCTCCAGCATGGGCTGGGATTAGGGAGGAGCACTAGAAGCACATCTCCCACTTGAGGCAACTATGCTGAGGGAGGCTTCCCAAAGGCCTCCCAGGGCATTTATCCAGGTGCTCTACAGGACCTGAGCATCTACTCCCAGGACATGAATCCCAAGAAAGAACCATGCCAGGTAAAAAGGCTTTTGTCCCTTTTCTTCCTTTCCACCCCTCCCTACTCTCTGCTCCAGAGGACCTGGAAGCTGCAGAGTGGGGGGTGGGGGGAGGAGGAAGCAGGAAAGGGCAGCCTGTGTCTCTGCCCAGTGCTGGTGCCCAAGCTGGGGCAGGAAGGACATTGAGTTAGACATGAGGTACAGCGTGGTCATGTGACTCAATTACCTCCAATGCAAGGTCTCCACTTCTCCACTTCACCCAGCACATCCATCTCCAGATTTTGTCTACAGGGATAATTAGTGACGTATGGACTTAGGTAGTAAAATATTTCCCATATGTGAAAATGTTTCCCTACCTCCTGAAAAGCCATACATTATTATGTTAAGAAAATCACCTGTCCTTTCAATAACCAACAGTGAACAGAATTCTGAGGGTCTAATTTTTACATACATTTGCAATATACTGGCCCTTATAATAATAGAATCACTCAAAATAGAGAAAAGGAGTTTTAAACAGCTGGTCATTATACAACATTGAGAACATTATGTTCCAGTTACTCTTGCTGTGAAAAAACTACCCCAAGTACAGTGGTGTGAAACAACAGCCATGAGGTTATGGGTGTCGATTTTATGGGCTGGGAATCTGGATAAGGCACAGCAGGGGTGGCCTGTCTCTGATCCAGGATTCCAGGGCCTCTGCTGGGAAGTTAGATGGTTGAGGTGTCTCAAACATCTGGGGGCTTCTTGGCTCCCAAGCTGGCCCCTGGCAGGAATGCCCTGGTGGGTGGGTTCAGCTGGACCAGAGCACCTCATGTGGCCTTTCCTGCCAGCTGGGCAGCTCCCACTGCACACTCTTAATGTTTCACAAAATTAGAGTCAAGTCCACAGTTAAATTTAATTCATGCCTCACAGTTTATCTCAACTATTAGAGCATCATAGTATAATATATATGCAGTGGTGTTTTCCAACACAACCAGTTTTCCAGTTCTCTGATGCCAGCTGGGTGTTCAGCAATTCCATTCTGACACTAAGTACCCAAAGTCAGTGCAGACCCCACAAGTTCAGGGCTCAGTCTCGTAACACTGCCCCCACTTCAGAAGTTCGTCTCAAGCCCAGGGGGCCCCAGGCTACCTGCACTCCTGTCCGACTTGGCTGCACACTTGGGGGCGCCCATGGTATCACCTCAAGTTAAAAAATTGCCAGAATAACTTGCAGAATTTGAAAAAGCACATTACTTTCAATTCTAGTTTATTCTAAAGGACACAACTCTGAAACAGACAAGTGGAAGAGTGTGGGGTGGGGGGTGGGGGGGGTGGCAGCACATTGGTGTGACACCAACCCGGAGGCTCCCCTGGCCTCACAGCCTCAGAGCATCAATCAACACGTCCATATGTGGATGTGATTGGTGGAATCGTTGACCACTGATGATTGTACCAGTTCTCTAGTCTCTCCTCTCCTGTGGGGCGGTACTGAAAATTCTAATCCTCTAATCTCATGACTGGGTTTTTTGGTGGCTCCCCCAGCCTTCTATGGCTTAAGTGAGCTCATTAGCAGACAAAAGACATTCCTACCACTCAGGAAATTCTGAGGGTTTCAGAAGCTTTGTGCCAGTATCCAGAGGCTAAGACTGAATAAATACACATATATGTGTATGTCTTATTATGTCCCAGTACAATGCTCATTATCTATCTATATGTGGAGCACGGGGTTATCTCAAGAGGACGAAGCTGTAGCACCGGCTGTCTAAGAGCTCTGAACCGAGTTGGGAGACAGGAACATAAACAAATTTCTGCAAAAGCTGGGAAAGAAGCACCTACGCGGACTCAGGGGAAGAATGACTAACTGCCGAGGAAGCAGGTGCTTTCAGAATATTTTTCCACTAAAGAAGAAATTCTTGTTCGTATCCCCCTGACTGTTCACAAGACTGCTGTGGAGTGCTGTCACCAGCAAGCCGCACAGAGGGACTGCCTTCATCCCAGGGAGCCACGTGACTGACTGTAAGAGCACAGGCATTTCCAAGTCAAGTGGTGGAGAAGCTGATGGGGTGAGTAGAAATACTCAGCGAACAGAAGTGATCTACACTCATGCGTTCCTCATAATATACAATAAAAATGCAGGGTTCCCCTGACCCGGGAAGACAGGCTGGGTTGTGGGTTTTATATGTGCACGGGGGCCACCCTACCATTTGCAAACTGGGGCTGGGTACAAAGGAAGGTTGCACACCACCCTTCTAACCCTTTAGAAGTTATAAATCAAGCTCAGAAACCGCCCAGGAAAGTTATATTCTATCCTTCTTCTATTTTCACGATTATGTCTCATGACAACTTGGAAGGGCCAGGTTCAAATTTAGCATCTCAGTGTCAGGCCTGAATTTAGTGACCAGCAAGGGCCAAACTATGGCACTCCTACCCCTGTCGTTCCATCTTTGGC
Source organism: Galagoides demidoff (assembly GCA_963574575.1). Lineage (NCBI taxonomy): Eukaryota > Metazoa > Chordata > Mammalia > Primates > Galagidae > Galagoides > Galagoides demidoff. Next base: position 10,098 of record CAUYQV010007934.1, read on the forward strand.
TCCAACTCCCAGACATGTGGACACCCCAGCTACCTGTTCACACACCTCCTAAAGGCCACCATAACCAGCCCTCATCATCACAGATACAAGTGCCAGCACAGGGGTCAGTGTGACAGGATGGCAGGGGAGAGATGAACTCAGGGCCCGGAAGTGGGCTCAGGGGCCACTGAGGTGGGGGTGCTGGGTCCCACAGACCTGGCGCCTGACCCAGAGGGAGGAGGCCCTGGGCTCTGAGCGGGCACATCCCCTTAACCCGGAGGATTCCTGGCCCCCAGGGAGGGCCGTGGTGCAGGCCAGAGCTGGGCCCTCTGAAGCTCAGGGTCCTGGAAAGACCCCTCTCCCTGGTCTAAGGGTGGTAAAGCCTAGCCCACGTGTCTCCGGGCACTCACAGTTTGATCCTCGGAGCAAAACTGGAGGCCGAATGTGAGGCTGACAAGGAAGTGGACCAATGTCTCGTAAAGTCACATTGCAAATAAGAAAAGAAAGAACTGAGGCCGTCGTCCCTGATTTCTATCCCACATTCTGTAGTTACATATCATTTATTACTTCTCAGTTCTTAGAACTGGTTTTGCAATGGCTTTAAAACTACTGGATTACAACTATTTTTCATAAAGCAACCAGCTGAGAGCCAGTATAGAAAACTAGTTGTGTAAATTAAGACCAGCATCCCCTTAAATTTCCAGGGTTCAAACCAGCATCACAGACTGAGCCAGTGACTTCTCCAGATTAGAAGAAACCTTGGGAGACACCTCATCCAATCTTGTGGAGGTTTTGATGCTACAGGCACCAGAGACAACACCTCACTCAGTCCCGCCTTTAACGTAGCTTGCTGATTCTCAGTCTTGCCTGACTTGAAAATCCCCTGGAGAACTCAGAGAAATGCCACGTCCAGTCCCTGACCCACTGAAGCGGAGTCCTGGGGCCAGGGCTCAGGCACTGGTCTTTTGTCAGAGCTTCCCAGGTGATTCTAACTGACTACCCAGCTACCAGAGTTGGGAAAGCAGATATCCTCTCATTCTGCCAAGGAGGACAGTGACCTGGCCAGATGTCCCACAGGACCAGGTCAGGTGCAAAGCACCCCATTAGCGGTTGGATGGGGCACTCTCAGCTCCCGGCCAGGGCATTTGCATGAAACTTGGGCTGTGCAATCAGGCTGGATCAGGAGATGCCTGAGGAAGCTTCAGGAGCTTCTCTACCTCCCAGCACTGACAAAAAAAAATGCCTACATAAAAAAATGAAATAAGAAAAAGCCCAAACCACCAAACTGTGCTTAACAGCAGCGAACAAACCAATAAACAGGGAGGGAGGGAAAAAATACTTCTGTGAACGAACATAAACTCGGCTCCCACAAAGGGGGCGCAGCCAAGATCAGTGTTTGAGGCAGAAAGGTTTTTTAAGGTCACAGAGATGCGTATTACAGCAATGGGATAGAGGGAGGAATCTAACTACTTGACAGGTCATTTTTTAGATGAAAAGGATTTGAAGGAAACACTAAAATGGAAGAAGAAAGTCTAAGCCATAAATAAGTAGCAAGTTCAGCCAAGCTCAGAGACTAAAACTCTTTTCTTTCATGGAACATTTTCCTGGAAGTGCAAGGTGGATTTTCTAGGAGGTAGGATCTTTCTAGCGGCTGGAGGCCCCTGTTGCAAGCCTGCCTGCCTCATACACATGCTGGGGACAGGCAGGAGCTCAGCTGCAGTGAGCAGCCACAGACACACCCTTCTCCAGTTACACTTCTTCTAGAACTACCATCAGCAGTGCGTTCATTCAGTGCATGTCCCTGTCCCCATGCCTTGTCCAGCACTAAAGAGCTGTGTGTGTAGGAGGCATCCCTCAGCCCCAGACTACTCTCCACAAGACCCCTACCCCCTCCCTCTGCTCTCCTTCTCCTGCCTCCCATCACACCTACCAGTTACAATTTCACACCCGTCAGGCCCCCACCTCTCCTGCTGGGAGGTCAGGGCTGGACCACTGACCTGGAACTGCTGACCTATGAGCAGTGGCTGGTGCTGGGCTGTCAGGGGTCATGTGTGTTAACATTACTGCCTTCCGTATCTGTTGATTCACACACTGCATTATTCGTTAAAAAACTAAAACTCATCATCTTCCCCCAGAACGAGACTAACAGACTTTAATTACAAATCAGGAAAAGCAGTGACATTTTCACTGTAATAGTTATTCCTGAAGGAGTATTACCTCGTTTGATCTGTTAAAGAAAGAATTACTCATGGTATTTGCTAAAGATGGCAAGGCAGGCTTTACTCGCCCGGGGCCGTGGTGCAGGATCCTGCAGTAGGAGAGAGAGATTGGACTCAACTCCCACTCTGACAAGGATTCCTTAGGATTTATCAAAGGAGCAGGGTGGAGGGTGAGTGGATGGCAATTGCTAGAAAGAAACCTCAAAGATAAGAGGTTTCTGGTCAGACTGACTTGGTAGGATTGTTGCTGAAAGCAGGCCGGGGTGATAAGCCATCCAGGGTGGTCAGACACCAGGGGCTGGGGATTTTAGTTACTGTCACTTAGCAGGATGATTCTCCCTCAACCTGGGTTCTACAAGGACAGAGAGGGGAGCCCAAAGGTTGACAGAGGTAAGCAAAGGATTCGGAGAAGCCTGCCTGAAGTTTTGGTCAGAGGGTCTTTGCCAGACCCAAGGCTATAAAACAACATTTGAAATTTTCTTTCCCGGTCCACCAGAGGAGGAAAGGGACTGCACAAATTCTTGAATGCCCAGGAAGGCATTTGATGTCAAAATCCAGCACCAACTTTTTGTGTTACTTTCTACTCTGATTATTTTATCTTATTAATGGTGTGGACTAAATAAAACATTCCTCTCTGCTTTGTCCCAGGCAGAGCCACCCCACCAAGCTCACAAGTTCATCCCCAAATGGATCCTATTCCCTCTGTATTTAGGATTTCTCAGGATCAACGTCCTAAGGTCCCATATATGGAGTCTAACTCTTGAAGCTCTTCAAGCTCCACGTGGCAATATGAGCCCTCTTTCTAGAATAGCTGTGCCATGTTGGAATGATCTGATCTGCAAAACACAACATACTTAAAATAACTTTAAATTTAAAAACCAAACCATGTTCAATGGCTCAAGAAAGGAAAACTATGGAAAAATATGTAGAAAGATGCAGTACACCCACATCCTGCTGACCAGAGGCAAGCGTGATGTGATTTTCAAATGAAAGAATTGGAGCATTGACCTTGAAGTCTAAGCCTGGTGTGCCCTCAGGGCACATGGTGGGTGCTAAGAACATGGAGTGTCTCTTGAACCTTCCACAGAAGGGACCTCCTGAAAGGCCACGGGTAATTGCTGCTACGGTAATTTCAGATCTTGTAGCATCACTGTTGGCAAAATAGCTATGTTTTTCTAGGAAAGCAACCTTGTTCTGGGGTTCCAAACTTATCAGATGGTTGTGATGTAGAAGAGCAAGTTGGTGCCGTGCAGAGCTTGTGTCAAAGAATAAAACTTCAGCAAGATATAACTGGCTTTCATTTCTTAGGAATTCAGTGTAAAAAAAATAAAAATATATATGGGAACTCTGAGGAGCATGGCAGAACAGTCAGTTTTCCTAAGGTAGCTTGAGCAGTGTTATAACCCAGCTCTCTTTCCTCTGCCCACTCCTGTTCCCCAGCCCTCACTTGTTCCCCCCACCACCACCCTCACCTGTTCCCCCCACCCTCTCTAGTCCATTTCCCTCCTCCTCCCTTCTCCCCCCGACTCCGGGAACAAGGCAAGTCCCTCCTCCCCCCAGGGTGGCCGAGAACGTGCTTCCCAGCCACGTTCCCAGGCCTCCTTCTTCCTCCTAGGGTTGCCAAGAACAAGCTTCAGGTACAAGGAAAAAAAGTCCAAAATTTCACAAAACCCCCAAGTTCTCAGTAGATGAACAATGGTGGAAAACTCACTGAGACTTGATTAATTACTGTTGTGAGTTGGCAGAGTAATAGACATGTAAGAGGTTCGTGAAAATTGTTATCACTATTCAGTGGTGGACAAAGTCTACCACAGAAACTGGGCAAATGCCCATGAAATTCAACAGGGGCAAAAAAAAAAAAAGGAAAAAAATTACTGTTGTATAACCATAACCATTGTGATATGAAATGTGTCCATTGTCAACTGAAACTGTATTAATTATTGTTCCATTGCTGTATCTATGACTACCTGAGTTGTAACCTCCCTTAACCAGCCACGTTTCACTTCTGTAATATGCTTACACAAAGCCTATAAAAGGCAGCTCACACTCTCATCGGGTGCTGACTGTCTCTGGGAGCAGCAAGCCCCTGCAGCAGGTAAAATAAATTACCAATTAATTAACCTAAGTGGGGGTCCGAGTCTATTTTTCCAGGTCCCGTAAGTTATTTCAGCAGAAACAAGGAGACAGTATGGTTCAAGAAACAGATTAACAATCAGGTTACTCCGGGCTAGTTTCTTTGCACCTATTCAAGCACAGAGGATTTCCTTACCCTGCTAGCTTGGATTGACTGAGTCCCTTTTCATTGGCTGCTGTGAATCTCCTAGGATTTTGTGTCTGTTTTTTTTTAAATTTTTTTAACTAGCCTGTTTAGGGACTTTATCATCTGTCCTCTGATTTCTGGGAGGGTCAGATCTTAAAAGCAAAAAGGTTAGGTTTCAGTTCGGTGATGTGGAAACTCAGCCAGGATGACTCCACTCTGTGTTGGTCTACTGGGGCATAGTGCTGTAGCTCAGTCCCAACTGATGGCCTCCCATTAATTTTATTTAATAGTAACTAAGAGAATAATAGATTTTCCTTAAAGGAGCCCCAAGCAGAGCCAGCTTCACAGGTGTGTGACCGGGCTCAGCGTTCAGAAGGTTCCCCTCCTTCATCTTCATTAACGAACTCTTGAATGGAGAGCATCCACAAGATTCTTTGAAGCTCTTTTCACCCTGGTGTTTCCACCCATCCCAGACCGTTGTATTATGATGATTACTCAATCCTGATCAAGTCCCAAGTTGTAAGACCAGACTTAAATCGAGCTCCTAATTCTCCTTAATTCTGACCTTACCTTTCCCCTTTTTGAGATGATGTTCTCTTACCATGTTAAAAAATAAACTCAGTTTGTCTTATCTACAGATTCTGTTGGTATTTGAGAAGTCAGATTTTGACAGTTTGAATCAACCTAAGACCACAAATTCGTGTGTGTATGAAATAGATCTTTTTGTTTCTCTGTAATTCCATTTCTAACTGCGGCCCCTATATTTCTCAAGGTGATGGAGATTTAATTTCTGTTACTTTTGTGTCCTTGCCCCACACATTACCAAGTGTCAGGCAAGTCCTAGGTGGTTCTCAATGTCATGAGCCCCTGCAGACATTTACTAGAACATCAGTCACCCGCCCTCCATGCTTGGCTATTGACTCGCACAGTTGCCACGAAGACCCCTCCGGTTTCCTTCTGCAGGCTGAGCACAGCCATTTGGGACTTTCAGCCTCGCTTGGCCTGGGACTTGCTGGAACGAGTTCAGGGGTATTACCAGAAGAATTTGAGGACCAGTCTGCCTGGACAGACCACATCATCACTCCCACTCTGGGTTGGGCCTCCACCGGCCTCAGTCCTGTCTTTTCCTCCCAGGTCTTGGTGACGTAGGTCCCCTTCACCTAGGGCTGAACATAGATCCCATTTACTGGGCCCACACAGGTTCATAAACCAGTTTAATCAATGTTCCATCTAAACTCCCACTCCTGGGAAGGGGCAGAATGCCCTAACCAAGACCACATTCCTACACGGACGGCAATTTTAAAATTAACTTCTGCCCACGGGGCCCCTGGCATCAACAGTTGTGACATATTTTAGACGTACATTCCATTCCCCAAACCCCCCTGTGCACAGGGCAAGAGAAGCTACATATAAAGCCCTGGACAGGAGCTTAAGTGGGCTGCCCATTTCAGACCCCTCTCTGTTGTGCCAGAAGCTTTTCTCTTTCCTTTCTCTTATCTCTAATAAAATCTATCCACTTGCTTACTCATGATGGTCCATGAATTCATTCTGAAAATTTCCAAGGCCAAAGACTTGGCAGAGAAGTTCTGCTAAGATTGGCAGCCCAGTGCAGTAAAGGAAGCAGGTGCTGGCTAAGCCCACAGTTCCACAGGACCCAGTGCTCTCACCTGTATTTTTTTTGATGTCCAGGACCTCCCAGCCCCACTGTCCACCTTGTCCTCCTCAGTATTAAGTGTGGGCTGTTTATGGGTATGGTCCACCATGAGATGCAGGGTTTTTCTACAAGCAAAGCCAGAGAAGAAGCATGCTTAGGGGAGGAGAGATTCCTTTTCTCACTCATGGTTAGGTTCATGTCCGAGGCATCTATGACAAAAGACAGATTACAAGAGAAAAGCATTCCCATTTATTTAAGTAAGTTTCATGTGACATAAAAACTTCAGAAATGAAGACCCACCTGTGTATTTTTATGCTGAGGGTTGAAGAAGGGTAGACAGTCTTGCAGAATAATTTCATGCTAATTAGACTAAAACAGGTGTGAACTGATGGTAATAAACAGAAGGAGCTTAGCAAGGCCTGTGTGTTTAGATTCTTCTCTGTGTCACTGTGTCTTTGGAGTAAGGACACATCTGTCTTCCTAACACAGGGCTGGCACTTCTGCAATGGTGGTTTTATGACCTGCTTCAGGGAGAAAGGTGAGAGGAGAGTGAGAGTGACCTTCCTGCCTCTGCTGTTCCCTCAGATGCCAAGGTGCCCTATTTTGGGGTGGTGTACCCTGAACCCTATCACAGGGTTTCACTGCTCCCCAGAGGAGCTGGAGGGTGGGAGACAGCCCACTGAACACTATAGTGGAAAGCCTTCCACCTCTCCACAGCACGCTGGTTCTTCCCTGGAGTCAAGCCTTTGCCCCAGATTGGCCTGTCTCTAATCCTGGGAATCCAGGGGTGTATCAGAGGCATAGCCCAAGGATGCTTAGCTGTGCCTCAATTCCTGGGGCCCTACGTAATGCCAAGCGCGGGGTGGGGGGTAGTGCAGGGAGGGGATTTGGTCCTCGGTGCTATCTGCTGTGGATTTTTCCTGAACCACCCCATCTGATCTTGCCCGTCTGCTGGTAGAGGTCACCGCTTGTTTCCAATACCTTCACAGCTGTGCCGTGCTTGTGGGTGGGGGAATCACCCTGCTAGTACCTGACCATACTAGATTTCCAGAATGGAAGAGATGGCCAAAGGCCCTGTCTACCTGAGTAACTCTTCTGTCTCTTAGATCTCACACCAGGGCTCTCAGGAAGCACAGATCTTGTTCACAGCCATCCTCACACCAGCAGGGCTTGCCACTTGCCTCAGCCCCGGTGAAAGAATACTGGGCCCCACTTCAGTTATTTCTGGGTAACAAATTACTTGCAAACTTAGCCACTTACAGTCACCATTTTATTATGCTCATGGAATCTGTGGGTCAGGAATTTGCAAATAGCCCATAGGGACACCTTTTCTCGTCCTCTCATGTGTAAGGTCTCAGATGGGCTCAACTCGATGGCTGGGAGATAAAATCATCTGAAGTCTTCTTCACTCAAATGTGTGGGGTTGATGGTGGCTGTCATCGGGACTCTGCTGAGGCCACTGGCCAGAACACTCCACAAGGCCCCTCCATGGCACCTGGGCTTCCTCACAGCATGGCTGCTCAGGACTCACAGGCCAGAGCCTTAGCTGCCAAAGCAGAGCCACATGGTCTTTTAAGAAGTGCTGATACTACTACCCAGTCTCCCCAGAGAGGATATAGACGTCCATCTCTTGTTGGAAGGAGTGTTACCCTCATGTTGTAAGAAGTCTGTATGAGATAGGAGATATCATTGTGGCTCTCTTTAGAAACATACAAGCTCCACAGCCCTTCGGTCCAGGCTCCTCCACGGCTATTCTCACTTTACCCTTTTCCTAGTGGGGTGGGGAGGGGGATGGCAGATGTGCAAAAGAGAATTCCTCTTTTTCTTTTAGGAGTATAAACTTAAACCCTCAAACAGGCTGGCAATGCCAGCAGGCCTCTCCTCCCACATCACGGGCCCACGGAAACCCACGCAGAGGGGGCTCTCTTGTTCCCTATCCAGTGGCTGTGATCCCTAAAGGGCCTGGCCGCGAGTGGAGAGGAGTAGTAAAAGAATACATTGTCGGGGGAAAAGGTTACTATCCCCCCCCAAATTATCCTACCACAAGGAAAATAACAAGTATCTCATATGGCTCTGTGACCATGGCTCAGTGGTTAGGGCACCAGCCACATGCACTGAGGCAGGTGGGTTCGAACCTGGCCTGGGCCTGCTAGACAACAATGACAACTGCAATGAAAAAACAGCCAGGTGTTGTGGCGGGTGCCTGTAGTCCCAGCTACTTGGGAGGCTGAGGCAGGAGAATTGCTTATGCCCAAGAGTTTGAGGATGCTGTGAGCTTTGACACCATGGCATTTTACTGAGGGCGACATGGTGAGACTCTGTCTCAATAAAAACAAAACAAACAAACCCCCCCCCCCCAAGCTTCTCACAGATTTGTTGTGAGAATTAAAATAAGAACTTATGCAAAGCCATTGCAATTGATGGAGGATGCTCAGCCCTTTCTCTCCACAGGCAACTCCATGCAGGCCTGGGCCCAGCAGCCAGGGCTGAGCAGGGTTTACCGGAGGACAGTGAATTGCTATGAACTTGAACTTGATGGTAGAGATGACTTAAGTAACTCCTTTAAGAGCATCTGGAGAGGGAACTGCTATTTCCTAAGGCCCTTTATGGGTCTAAACTGCCTCTCAGTTCTGAGAGTCCATTCCACTTACTGGCTTTCCGGTGCCCTGGGCGTCCCTCTGGCAGCGCCTCATTTCAGATCACACCCCGAGACCTTCTCTACGAGCTGGGGGGAAGCCTGCCGTGGGGGCCATTAGGGGATAGTGCAGAGTGGTGCTTTTTCAAAATCAGTCTCTGGGTCTCCAAAGACTAGAGTCGTCAATGCACTCCAGCCTGTGAGATTAGAGCTTAATACCACACGTAAGAACAATAAACGGAGGAATGAAATAGATCAGCAAGAAATCGCCTTTCTCCTCCTTAGCTGGACCAACTCGCAAGGCACTGTGGCCATTAGCTGTGTTTGCACAGGGCTCTTGGCCTGTCAAGTTTTTGTGAATACAATTTGTTGCCTTCAATGCCAAAGAATTTATTTATTTATTTAGAGACAGAGTCTCACTTTGTTGTCCTCAGTAGAGTGCCGTGGTGTCAGAGCTCATGGCAACCTCCAGCTCTTGGGCTTAGGCCGTTCTCTTGCCTCAACCTCCCAAGTAGCTGGGACTACAGGCGCCCACCACAATGCCCAGCTATTTTTTTGTTGCAGTTTGGCCGGGGCTGGGTTGGAACCTGCCACCCTCAGTATATGGGGCCAAAGCCCTACTCACTGAGCCACAGGTGCCGCCCAGTGCCAAAGAATTTAATATCTCCTGTGCCTTTCCTTCAGAAAGCAAGAGTAAAAGTCTAACTCTCCTAATGAAAACGATTACTCCACAAATAGGTAGAGAAATTGCTTTGTCATTTATGGCAAAAGGAAAAGTTTGCCTAAATTCTCTTTACTTTTTACCTTCTCAGAGCAAAGAAAAGCACATAATGGGCTCAGACTGATGTTGGAAGCAGAAAATAATACCTTCACTTCTCTGTGATTTAGAATATAATACAGCAATTCTCAACTTTTTGGTGATCACAGCATTTTTTTTTTTTTTTTTTTTGGAGACAGAGTTTCACTCTGTCACCCTGGGTAGAATGTGGTGTCATAGCTCACAGCAACCTCAAACTCTTGGGCTCAATAGATCTTCCTGCCTAAGCATCCCAAGTAGCTGGGACTATAAGTGCTCAGTGTGATGCCTGGCTAGTTTTTCTATTTTTAGTAGACACCGGGTCTCACTCTTACTCAAGCTGGTCTCAAACTTCTGAGTTTAAGCAGTGTACTCCCTCAGCCTCCCAGAGTGCTAGGATTACAGGCATGAACCACCACACCATCTCACAGCATTCTTTTTAACACTAGCATGTTTGGTGAGGCATTGAAAAATGAATATAATGCAAAACCTGACAACAAGCTTTGCAACAAGCCTTGTCAGCATGTAGCACCATAAGTGTGTCATTCCTGTTGACCCCTTCAGGATGGTTTGGCTGTTTGAACAGAATGGCTACTGTCTGGATTACCTCTCTTGTACCCTGGGGCCCACTTCTCCTGTGGTCCAGCACACAGAGTCCTCTCCTTGGAGGGGGCTTGCCTATGCTCCACTTCTCCCCTCTTACCTGCAGCGATGGCACCTGCCCCACAGCAAGCTACTCCCTGGGCTAGGTCTCCTCTGTCTGAAAGCCAGTCCTGCTGTGACAGCACTCAGCAGGGGTAAATGAGTTCCACACACAATTAAGAATCCACAGCATGTCTGTGAAAGCATTTCTGCACACCAGTCGAGAACCTCTGGATAATGAGGCCACGTGAAGACTTACTTAATTTTAAATGTCATTTCTTCCTAATCAGCAGAGCCCTGCTAGTCTAGGTGCCGACCTGTGAGCTCCTATGTGCTCTGTACTTACTTCCCACATGGTATGATGGGATGGTTAATCTTACATGTCAACTTGACTGTGCCACAGGATGCCTGGACATTTCCTCACACATTACTCTGGGTGTGTCTCTGAAGCTATTTCTGGGTGAGATTAACATTGGAGTCAACAGACAGAGGATGGCCCTCGGTAATATGGGTGAGTCTCGTCCCATTAGTTGAAGGCTTGAATAGAACAGAAGGCTGACTCTTTTGTAAGGGAGAATTCTTCCTTTCTGACAGCCTTCAAACCAGGGCTCTTTTCGTGCCTTTAAACTTGAACTGAAACCTTAACTCTTCCTGGGTCTCCAGCCTGCTGAACCAAGATGAGCTGTATCATCAGCTCTCTTGTCTCAAGCCTTCAGACTTGCAATGGAACTGAACAATCAGCTTTCCTGGGTCTCCAGACTGCTGACTCACCCTGCACGTCTTGGGACTTACCAGTCTTCATGATCATGTGAATCAATCCTTATAATAAATCTTATGTGTTGTATATACACACACATAGGCATC
>CAUYQV010007938.1:0-35731 GCA_963574575.1 Galagoides demidoff
TGAGACAGAGCCTCAAGCTATCCCCCTGGGTAGAGTGCCATGGCATCACAGCTCATAGCAACCTCCAACTCCTGGGCTCAAGCGAGTCTCCTGCCTCCGCCTCCCAAGTAGCTGGGACCACAGGCACCCACCACAACGCCCTGCCATTTTTTGGTTGCAGCCATCATTGTTGTTTGGTGGGCCCGGGCTGGGGATTCGAACCTGCCACCTTAGGTGTACGTGGCTGGCGCCTTACCCGGTTGAGCCACAGGCGCCAAGCCTACAGACTTTTTCTTCCCCTACATTTCCAAAGTGATCTTCTTCTCTCCCATAGCTTTAAAAGCTATCTGTATTGGCTCTGCACTTAGGAGGCAAAGGTGAGTGGATTGCCTGAGCTCACAGGTACAAGACCAGCCTGAGCCAGGGTGAGCCTTCATCTCTAAAAATAGCTGGGTGTTGTGGCAGATTCCTGTAGTCCCGGCTAATCAGGAGGCTGAGGCAAGAGAATCACTTTAACCCATGAGTTTGAGGTTGCTGTGAGCTGTGATGCTACCGCACTCTATGGAGGGTGGCAAAGTGAGACTCTGTCTCCAAAAAAAAAAGAAAAGAAAAGAAAAAAAGCTATCTATACACCAATGACTTACAAATCTATAATATACAGTAGAACTCTATAGTTGACCACTTCCTTAAATTGACTTAATTTTCATAGACTGGATATGCACTGCATGTACATATCAGTACAGTGGGCCTAGTTCCTTATGTTGACCACCTCTGCATGTTAACCAATTTGTTATAGTCCCTGGGGTGGTCAACTTACAGAAGTTCTACTAATTTCCAGCCCAGACCTCTTTCTTAAGCTATGCATGAAATTCTGCCACATGTATGACTCACAGGCATCTCAAACTTAACATGTCTAAAGCTGAACTCTTGATCTTATCCTCGATCTCCTCCACCTCAGAGACTGGCAACTCCATCTACATGATGTTTTCTGCCAGAAATTTGAAAGTTATTTTTGGTACCATTCTTTCCCTTCATCAGAAAGTTCTTTCACTTCTACCTTTAAAGTATTTCATGATCTATCTGCTACTCTCTCTCACCACGGCCACCATTCTAGTACAGGCTGACCACTCCAAAAATCTCATTCAGTGATTTTCAACCAGTGTGCCATGAAAAATTTTAAAGATCATTAATTAAATTATTTTCAGAAGAAGTTCAAAGCACAGTAAGTATATTCTTTTTTTTTTTACTCTTTTTTTGATCAATATAATTTAAGTGTGCTGAGGAAATTTAACTATAGATTCAAGTGTTCAAGTGTTCAGTGTTGAAATACACTGAAGTAGATCAATATATAGCACACTCCTAGAATGTTCCTTTGTGCCCCACTCAGTCAAAAAACACTCCTACCCCAAGGTAATTATTATCCTGACTTTTTATCATCATTGATTAGTTTACATAGTGTTGAAAACTATGTCTTTCTAGGAGAGTCATCTATTTTGGTGCATGCTGTCTTTTTCTTTGCTGTTTAGTACTCCATTACATGAATACTACATTTTATTTGTCTATTGTACTGTTGATGGGCAATTAGGTTGTTTCCAATTTGAAGTCATTATGAATAAAGTTGTTATGAACATTTATGCAATTATGTTTTAGGGAACATAAACACTCATTTTCCTCAGATCTAATATGCCGGGAGAAGAATTGTTGGGTCATAGGGTAAATGCCTACTCAGCTTTAGTAGATATTTGCCAAGTTGGTTTTCCAAAGTACGTGTTCTCAATTTATACGGTAGCAGTAGTATGTAAGGTTTCTGGTTGTTCTACTCCTTGGTCAACACTTTTTGTTGTTAGACTTTTAATTAATTAGTTAATTAATTGAGTTTTTTTTTTTCTTTTTAGAGACAGGGTCTCGCTTTGTTGTCCAGGCTGGCATGTGGTAGTGTAATCATAGCTCACTACAGTCTGAAACTCTTGGGCTCAAGCTATCCTCCTGCCACAGTCTCCTGAGTGGCTGAGACTGACTACAGGTGTGTGCCCCCATTCCTAGCACATTTTTCTTATTTTTTGTAAGAAACCCTAGCTCTTGCTATGTTGCCTTGGTTTGTCTGAAACTCTTTGCACCAAGTGATGCTCCCATCTCAGTCTGCTGGATGCTGGGAGTATAGGCATGAGGCCATTCTTTTAACTTAGAGATGCTGATGATGACATAATAAAATCTCATTGTGGCTGTCATTTGTCATTGGTCATGATACTATTTAGCAACATTTTATATGCTTTTTTGCCATTTTAATATACTTTTTAATAAAGTGCCTGAGAAATATTTTGTTCATTAAAAAAATTAGAATGCCTTTACTTTTTCTTTCTGATTTGTAGGACTTCTTCATGTATTCTAGGTAAGAATTCTTTTTCAAATTTGTCTATTGCAAACATCTCCAAGTTTGTAGCTCGTATTTTTACTCTTTTAATGAATAGATTTTCATAATTTTAATAAAGTCCAAAATACTAATCTTTACTTTTGATCTTCTATTTCAAAAACTGCCTACACCAAGATCACAACATTTTTCAGTTTTCTTGTAAAAAATTTATGGTCTCTTCTTTTAATATTTTGATCTGCAACCCATTTGGGATATTTTGTGTCTATTTATTATTTGAGATAGGGGTCAAAATTATTTTTTCCTATATAGATATCTATCGACCCAGCACAATTCATTGAAAATCTCCATTCTTTCCCCATTGAATTGTGGTAGACCAGGTTACTCCATGAGCATGGGCCTATTTCAGAATTCTCCGCTCTGTTCTGTTGGATTATTTATTAATCCTCTTTATCAGTAGTCAATTGTTTTACTTACTGTAGGTTTATAAGAAGTCTCCACATCAGATATTACAAGTTCTGCAATGTTATTATTTGAAATTATCTTGGCAATTATTTGTTCCTTACATTTTTATATAAATTTTATTTATTTATTATTATTATTTTTTGAGACAGAGCTGTTGCCCCAGGTAGAGTACCATGATTTCACAGCTCACAGCAACCTCAAACTCTTGGGCTTGAGTGTCTTGCCTCAGCGTCCCAAGTAGGTGGGACTACAGGCGCCTGTCACAACATCCAGCTATTTTTTGGTTGTAGTTGTCATTGTTATTTAGCAGGCCAGGGTTGGGTTTGAACTCGTCAGCTCTGGTGTATGTGGCTGGTGCCCTAGCCACTTGAGCTACAGGCACTGAATCTATATAAATTTTAAAATCATCTTTTGAACTTGGTTTGAATCAACTTGGGGATATCTACATCTTAAAAATCCGTGAACATGATAGTTCCCTCCATTTTGTTAAGTCTTATTTAATTTTGCCTAGTAATGTTTTATCATTTGCAGTGCAGAGGTGGAGGAATACATCTTTTATTAGATTTTGTATTAGATTATTGTGTTCCTAGGTATTTGATATTTTGGCTATTTGTATAATTGGAATTTTATACAAAACTAATTTTCTACATTTTTTTTGCCAGCTTTTAGAAATATAGTTGATTCTAGAACATTGATCTTGTATCTAGCAATTTTGCTACACACATATATTAATTATAATAGTAATAGTTTATCTGGGTTAGCTGTAATTTGGGGGGAATATTATATGTATATAATGATGCCTTCTGTGAATAATGGCATATATATGTGTATATAATCTCAACATTTTTTCCTTTTCTAGTGTGTGAATTTGAAATTTTGAATTTCCTTCTAAATATTGTTTTACCTACACTCTATAAATTTTGACATGTAATATTTTCATTATTACTCATTTCAAAATATTGTCTAGTTTCCATTGTGACTTATTTTTGAACTGTTTGGTTTTTGCAAAAATGTATTTTAAAATTTACGAACATTTGATGATTTTATAATTATCTTTCTGACACTGAATTTATATTTTAATTGTGCTGTGGTCAGAGAATGTGCTCCGTACAATTTCAATTTTGTGTTTATTGAGACTTGTTTCACTGGGCTAGAATATGGTCTATTTTGCTAAATGTTCCTTGTACACTTGAAAGAAAGTAATTTTCAAGTTGTATTGTATTCAGTGTTCTATATGTGTGTTCTATAAGATCATTTATATGTTACTCAAATGTTTTATATCTTTACTAGTATTTTTGTCTGCTTTTCCTATTGGCTACTGAAAGTGATTAAGTTTAAATCTCTGACCATGATTGTGGATTTCTCTATCCCTCCTTTAATTTTGTCAACTTTAGCTTTATATATTTTGAAGCTGTATTATTATGTATATACAAATTTTGGATTAACTCACAATATTTTTTGTCTTTAAAAGACAAAAATACTTTGTTTAATGTTAATATAGTTACAATAGCTTTTTTGGATTAGTGTTTGCTTGGTATAGTTTTAAAAATCCTGTTGCTTTCAGATTATCTCTGTCCTTCTTTTTTTTTTCTTTTTTTGAGGCAGAGCCTCAAGCTATTGCCCTGGGTAGAGTGCTGTGGCATCACAGCTCACAGCAATCTCCAACTCCCAGGCTCAAGTGATTCTCCTGCCTCCGCTTCCCAAGTAGCTGGGACTACAGGTGCCCGCCACAACCCCCAGCTATTTTTTGGTTGCAGCCATCATTGTTGTTTGGTGGGTCTGGGCTGGATTCAAACCCGCCAGCTCAGGTGTATGTGGCTGGTGCCTTAGCCACTTGAGCCACAGGCACCAAGCCTATCTCTGTCCTTATTAATTGTGTGTTGAAAAGCATACTATCAAATCTTTTAAAAATCACAGTGTTATTTAAAAAAATCTTTTATTTAGTGTTAGGACATTTATATTTTAAATTATTATAATAGCTAGGTTTGAGTAGAGACCTTATGTTATCTTAATGCTTATTTTCTATTGATTATATTTATTCTTTAACTTTCTTTCTTTTTTTTACTTCTTTTTGAATTAATCAGGCATGTTCATTATTTAATTATTTCTCCTTTATACACTTGTTGGTTTTATATATATCTGTGTATATATATATATATATATATATATATATATATAAGACAGAATCTCATGCTGTTGCCCTGTATAGAAGGTGAACGCCATGAGATCATAACTCACAGCAACCTCAAAGTCTTGGGCTCAAGCAATCCTCTTGCCTTCACCTTCTAAGCAGATGGGAAAACAGGGGCCACAATACCCCGCTATTTTTAGAGAGGGGGGGTCTAGCTGTTGCTCAGGCTGGTCTTGAATTCCTGAGCTCAAGCAATCCACCTGCCTTAGCCTCCCAGAGTGCTAGGATTACAGATGTGAGCCACCACACCCATCTATGTTCTTTTAATTTTTTAATGGTTACTCTCTAGATTATAATTGGAGTCCTTTGTTAATTATAGCTGCTTTTGTACGGTACTATGTTTTACCTATTTTTTTTCTTTAATATGCTTTTAAGATTTTCATTTTATCTCCGGTTTTCAGCAGTTTGACCATGATGTGCCTAAAGTATAGTTGGCTTTCTGTTTAGTCTTTTTTTTTTTTTTTTTTTTGAGACAAAGTCTCACTGTTGTTGACCTGGGTGGAGTGCCATGGTGTCATAGCTCACAGCAAGCTAGAATATGGTCTATTTTGAGCCTTCAAACTCTTGGGCTCAAGCAATTTTCTTTCTTGCCTCAGCTTCCCAAGTAGTTGGGACTACAGGCACCACCACAATGCCCCACTATTTTTTTTTTTTTTTAATTTTAGAGACTGGGTCTCACTCTTGCTCCAGTTGGTTTCCAACTCCTGAGCTCAAGCAATCTGCTCACCTCGGCCTTCCATTGTGAGCCACTGCGCCTGGTCTCTTCTGAAGTTTTAAAAATCTATGATTGGATTTTTTTTTTCAATTTTGGGAGAAGTTCCATATCAAATTTCCTCAAATATTGTTCTATCCTATTCTTTCCCTTTTCTCCTTATGGTGCACGTTGGTTTCCACATATCCCATATATCTGCTGTGTGTTCTTTTCTGTATTTCTATTCTTTTTTTCTCTTTGTGTTTTAGTTTGGATGTTTTTTTCTTACTGAACATATCCTTCAGAGTACATTAATCCTGTGTTTCATTCTATATAATGTGCTATTAAATTCACACATGAAGTCTTAATATTAGCATTTTTTAATTTTACACTTTCTATTTGATTCTTTTTGAAAAAATAGATTCCAGCCGTCTTGTGAAAGTCTCTATCTTTCCTTCTAATATCTTGAAAATATTAATCCTGTTTTTTAGCAGGCTTCATTATATTTGCTTCAATAATGGGTATTTTTATGAAAAGTTGTGTACTCTGGGCGATGTTTTCTCTAAACAGGGTTAAGCTTATGGTAAGTATCTACCATATAGACAGAGCACTATAAACCTCTGTAGGTTGGTTTTAGACTTTGTTAGGGATGATCTACTTCATCTTTGCCCTTTATCTGTGGTTCTTACTCCTAGATAGCAACCCTTATTAGGTATTACATGAACACCTAGAGTAATTACCAAGGCCCTGCCCCATATTGAACTTGAACTATAACTTCTGTCTACTTAAAACTTGCCTGGTACTGCTAAAATATGGCTGCTTTTTTTTTTTTTTTTTTTCCTGCTGGGTTTCTTGGATTCTTATCTTGTGTAACTTTAGACTTGGCAGTGTCTCAGCACAGAGATTTTTGAGTTCAGAATTTTGTCCCTCATATCTCAGGCACTTTGGTATTCTTCAAGTCCTGCTCCTGTCTCCTCAGCTCAGCAGCACTTCGCTTTTCTCTTTGAAATAGTTACTATCTGGCCAATAACTTGGACTCTATTCTCCCAGGCTGAAAATTATCAAATGCTTAAGGAAAAAAACCAGGGTGAAGACATTGCTTTCCTCAGGTACTTTTCTTCTCTCTCCTAGTCTTGCTAGCGTTGTCTGCTCTCCCATGACCTCAAACAGTCACTTTATGTATTTTGTTCACTTTTTTTCTTAAACAGGCAAAGTCTCATTAGGTTTCCCAGGCTGGTCTTGAACTCCTGGGCTTGAGGTATTCACTTGGTTCAACCTCCTTCCTGAGTTGCTGGGATTATATATGTGGCCTACCACACCCTTGTTCACCTTTTAATAGTTATTTTTATTTTGAGGATTTGTCTAACACAAACTACTCTGCCATAACCACAACTAGAAAGCATCCTGTGTTCTTTTTTGACACGTCAACATTAATTTCTGAGCTTTTTTGTGTTGTCTGGGAAAAGATGTTTTATGATCATTTATATTTTCCTTGCCCTCAAACCTGTAGTCAACTATTTTTTCTTTTAGTTGAGCAGTGATACTGCAAAATTAATATTCAACTATTAGGATCATCAGTGGGTATTAAAACCATTAAGTTAAAGAGAGTTAGGGAATAGCACAATCACATAATGCCAAAGTATCATCCTTCAGATTTCTTGCTGATTGCAAAGAGGAAAAAATACCTTTATGGTGGAGAGACTGGGTAGTCATCAGCTCGACTGATTAAACTTAGCACTGACGATAGTAAATTTTAAAAATGCTAGGAAACTCAATTCATGCTGAGGGGAGGGGAGGGCAAAGCAGAGGAGTGGGGATTGGTGTGCTCCCACCTAATGGGCACAATGTAAGGGTATATGGCACACCTCTTGAGTGTGGGACACAACTACAAAAGGGACCTTACCTAACACATGGAAATATTATATTCTAGTCATTTGTACCCTCATATTAATCTGAAACTAAAAAACAAAAGCTGACATTTATGTGATTCCTGAATATCCTCCAGAGTTCACTAATCCTGTGTTTCATTCTGTCTAATGTGTTATTAAATTCACAGATGAAGTCTTAATATTAGCATTTATTCTTTGCTAATATTAGCATAGCATTCTTCTGTGAAGTATTTTTACCAAAAATGTTTAGCTGGCATCTGACCATGCATTTATACCTATAGGAAATACAGGAGAAGAAGGAATGAGTTAAGGATACCATCAAGCAACAATCAGGCTCAGCACTTATAGCTCAGTTGTTAGGGTGCCAGCCACATACATCAGGGCTAGAAGGTTCAAACCCTGGTAGGGCCTAATAAACAAAAATGAGAACTACAACAAAAACAACAAAATAGCCAGGTGCTGTGATGGGCACCTGTAGACTCAGCTACTAGGGAGGCTGAGGCAAGAGAATTGCATAAGCCCAAGAGTTTGAGGTTGCAGTGAGCTGTGATGCCACAGCACTCTACAAAGGGTAACATAGTGAGAGTATGACATAGAGAGACTCTAAAAAAAAAAATCCAAAAACCCCCAATCAGACAAATCCAGAATGTGTGATATTATGTAAGACGATTGGCCTGGACTCTTCAAAAAGTCATTGTGCTGGAAAAAGTGGTGATGCTAAGGTGGGGATGGACAGGTACTAGTCTTGATTAAGAGAATAAAGTAATGTAATAGTCAAGTACAATGGGTGAATTGTGTTAGGATATTAGTTTGAAAAACGTCTATAAATGGCATTTTGGGGACAAGTGGGAAGATTTGGATATGGAATGGATATCTATGGTATAGAGATTTTTCTTTTCTTTCTTTTTTATTTTAAGAGGCAGTCTCACTATGTTGCCTAGGCTAGCTTCAAACTCTAGGGCTCAAGTGATCCTCCCAGCTAATAGAAAATTATTTTCAATTATGTAATTGTGGTAGTATGGTTATGTAGGCTAATGTCCTTGTTTTAGAAGACGTCTGAGTATGTTAGGGTGAAATGTCATACCTATAACTTTCAAAATATCCCAGACACACATGCCTACATGAACATTTATATGTATGTATAGATAGGAGAGAGAAAGACAAAACATTAAGTATGGCCATTTTTAATGTAGGTGGTGATTATACAAATGTTCATTGTGCTATTCTTTCTGTAGTTTACAATTTTCACAATAAGTTGGGGGAAAGTCAACGGGGAAAGTAGGTTCAACATTAGAAAAAAGTGAGCATGTTCCTATTCCATTATAAAATTATAGAAATTAGAGGGGATGTTAGTTTCTGATTTAAAAAAAAAACACAAAAAGCACGTAAAGTAGCACAACATTCTCCAAGAAAGTCCATGGGAAGAAAGTATTTTCTAAATTTTTAAGGAGCTTTCTCTAGATTTTAGAGGACTTATTTAATTTGTGGTGGGGGGTATAAGAGGAGGGATAGGCTGTTTAGACTAAATAGTGGAAGGCATACTTTTCAGTTCTCTACTGATTTTTACTCAATTAAGCTACATCAAGTTTGAGAAAATAATATAATAATCAGAGAGAAAAATCCTAGCTAAAGTGTTTGAGAATTTAATGTTGCCAGGTACTGTGCAATGTGCTAGATGCATGGGGTTTGAGTGAGCCAAAAGAAACTGGTCCCTACTCTCACAGAATTGATAATGTGGTAGGAAAAAATAGATATTAATTAAGGATTTACACAAGTATACAGTTAAAAACTGTGATTAGAGGTACAAAGAAAATGTAGAGTTTTCTAAGGGTTGTAATGGGGTCCTCTGAGGCAGTTCAGGAAAGACTTTCCTGGGGAAGTGTTCCTTGAATTAAGAGCTGAAGGCTGAGGGGAGTTACACAGGCAAAGAGCAGGGAGTGACTTTCATGCAAAGAGAAAGGCACAGTCCAATTAGCCTCAAAAGAGAAGAAGCTTCTTCATGATCATCAATCCACGAATGGATCAATAAACTGTAATATTACTACTTTTGCTCACTTTTGGCTTCCTTTTGGGTGGTATATCTTTTTTTTTTTTCATTTTTATATTTACAGTCCCTGATGGTGTTGGTGGTGTCTGAGACACCTGGGTGGACCAATCCCCAGGCCCATCATTGGCACATTTGGCCCATTGGTGCCTGCTGAGTTGATAGCAGCAGACTGGTTGTGCATAATCTCTGGCCCTCAAGCAGAGTGATCAGGTGCCAATAGTGATGGACTGGGGTGGGAAATCCCTAAGCCTCTGGATGGCATGCTCGGGCACTTGGGGGATGCAACTGGGCTGGAGGAGTCCCCCCCAGTCTTCAGGACTTTGGTGATTTGTGTAAGTGCTTTCTGGGATAGGCAGGGACAAAGTGGTCCCCAGGCTTAAAGTGAAATGCTCTGGTGTAGGTAACAGTTGCACTGTAGTCCTTCTGCTGGGAGAGTGGGGTTGCTTTCAATGGCAGCAGCCATATGTAAGCAGCTAGAGAATGTGCACTTTGGCCCAGCTGTGGCAGCATGCCATGGTGGCCATTGTGGGTGGGATACCTTGTCCTGAGAGTATTTGAAAATACATAGTGGCTTCATTGCTGGGGGAGGCAGGTTCTTTGTCAATGGCTCATGCAGCCACAGTGGTGGCTTCATGTGAGGAATGTCAATGTGTTCTACGGATGCAGAAATACAGAGGCTGTTGGCCATAGGTAGAATGCATCTGGTCAGGCCTGGGCTCTCAACAGAGCACCTTGCTATGACATCTTAAGACTCAAGTATTACAAGTATGAGCTCCCTCTTTGGAATAAGGCCTTTCCACAGTCTCCAGGCAACTCCATTAGTCTCCCTTTCCCTGAACTGAGTCTTTCCTGGATCCCAGTGAATCCAGGCCAGTCTGCCTCACTTCCCTCTCCTTCCTTGATTTGAGTATTTTCTGCCACTTCCCTATAGATTTCCAATATTCTCCTTTAAATGATATATTTGAAGTGTGATTATCTACTCACTATTTTGGTTCTTCTTTACAGATGAGGCAAGTACCAGATGCCACTAGTCAGTCATCTTGAAGTTTAGCTAAAGATAACATTTCCAAATCTGTCCCTACATGGCTAGATACCTTTCAACTATCCCACTTCAAAGGACTGAGGAAATAGAGAAGTGAAACATGTATTTCATTATTATAAACAGTTATGACTCTGGATAGCATGCTTGGTACAGAAATGGTAAAAAATAATGAAGGAGACTACCCAGTCCAGAGTTATACCACATGTGTAAGGTGCATTGAGTTATGACCAGAAAATGCCAATGCATTTAATAGGTAAAGAATATTCCTTCAAACAAATAGTAGTAGGGCAAGAAAAACACTGACTCATATCTCATGCCATATGTATAAATTTACTTGAAATAAATCATAGACCTAAATGTAACAGTAAAATAATGAAACTTCTAAAGCGAAATGTAAAAGAAAATCATCTCTACCTTTCTTAAGACATTAAAAATTAAACCTGAAAGGAATAAAGGATAAACTAAACTTCATTAAAATATTTTTTTTCTTTTCCTTTTTAAAATATTTCATTGAGAAAAGAAAAATACCAACCGCAGAATGAGAGAAAATAGCTGTGACACACATCTTGGACCATAGACTTGTAGTCACAACTAATGCAATTCAATAGTAAGAAGAAAATGGACTGAATAAGATAGAACAAAAGATTTGAACAGTTGCTTCAAAAAAGTATATCAAAAAATGGCCAATAAGCACATGAAAAGATGTTTGGCATCAGTAAGTGTCAGGGAAATGCAAACCCAACGTGGAAGGAAATGTCCTTACTCACCCACCAGAATGACTGAAATTGAAAACTTTAGCAACAAAAAGTGTTGGGCTTGGAACTTTATATATTTCTAGTGGGAATGTAAAATGATACAATCACTTTGGGAAAATGTCAGTTCAGTTTCTTACAATGTGACACATACACTTATCAAACAATCTAGCAATTCCACTTTTAGACATTTACCAAAGAGAAATGAAAATGGATGTCCACATACACACTTGCCTGTGAATGTTCATAGCTGTTTTATTCTTAATAGCCTCAAATTGTAAACAACCTATGTCCATAAATTGGCAGATGGATAAAAAAAATGTAATAACATTCAGACAACAGGATATTACTCAGCAATAAAGAGGAACAAACTAATGATATGTGAAACATTGTGGGTGGACCTCAAAAACATGATGCAAAGCTAAAAAGCTAGACATGAAAAGTACATGTTGTACAACTCTATTTACCTGAAAATCTAGAAATGACACATCTAATCTATAATCATGGAAAATATACCTTGGTGGCTAACTAGGACCAGAGCTGGATATAATTGTCTGGAAGTGGAACTTTCTAGAATGGTAGGATATTCTCTATCTTATGATGTTGGTGCTTACATTTGTTAAACCATCACACTATGTAGTTAAAATGCATTCAAATTTATATGTCAGTTATACTGTAATAGGGTTGAAATGAAACCTTAAAAATGTTGAAAATATGTCTTTCAGTCATCCCTTTCTGTTATTTATTCTTGAAGAGAGGGTCTAGTATAGCAAATTGACTATTACGTTTTCATTAGCAAGATCCTTTTGCACAATGTATGCATATGTATGTATTTTAAAACTGCTAGTGCTAATAAAGTTCAGAAATTAACTTGTTTTCCATATTAAAATTATTAGTAATTATATGTTTTTGTCACTTATCTTTCTAAAAGTTCTATCAAGTAAAGAGTACTTACTTTTTGGAAATGAGCCATAAAACAAGGACAATTTCCTGTGATCATTTTGTAAATCTACTTTGTGTGGCAATGATTATTTCCATGCATGTTACTGGAGCATTAGTCACAATGCACGTGTTTTAAAATATGCTTCCTTTTCTCTCTTTTTATGCATTTCTAACCGTAGGGAAACATCTGTCTTCTATATCAACAAAGTAAAAGTCAAAAAACTTTCACTTCTTTGAGTCCTCTGAGCTTCATTTCCTTGTAATTCTTTCATTCCTCCAAATTTTTGCTATACCTATTATTTTTTCCCTAGGGGAATACAAATCATCCTATTCTAAGAATACTCTGAAAGCATCACTGACCTTCACCATCTGCTTCCGACTTCCACAATCTAACCAGCAACGATCTTAAGAAAAACAGAGGTTTTCACTGATAGAATAATCAATGACTGTTTCTTTTATAATATTCAACACGTTCCTTGTTCAGATATGCTGAATCTTTATCCACATCTTCTGCAAGGTCAGTCTGAGTGGGGAAAGTACATAAATGTATAGACAGTGCTGTTTTTGTATAACCCAACTCCCAAATACACACGTGTCAGTTTCTCAGGGCTTCTAAAGCAAAATACCACTGACTGGGTATTTAACCAACAAAAATGTATTTTCTCATGGATCTGGAGGTTGGAAGTCCACGATGAAGGTGGTGTAGAGTTAGTTTCTCCTCAGGCCTCTCTTCTTGGTTTGCTAAAGGCCTCTTTCTCTCTGCATCCTTACCTGGCTTTTCCCCTCTGTGTATGCAAATCTGGTATCTCCCTGTGTTCTTTTCCTTACACAAACATCAGTCAGGTTGAATTATGGCCTGCTCTAATAGCCTTATTTAGTCTATATGCCTTGATAATGGTCTTATCTCCAAATACAATCACGATCTGGGCAACTGGGAACTAAGACTTCAATGCATATGAATTTTGAGGGGCCAAAATTAACCTATTATGAACATCATCCCCTTCCATGAGGGTTCTGCAGCCCTATAAGACTGAACCCCCAGAGAAAACTGTGATGAATATTCTGGTACTAATATTCTAAATACTCTATGAACAGTGCCATAGGTCGTTGTCCTCCCTTTCAAGTTTTGTCCAAATGCATTTGTGTACTTTGATCTTAGAGATTTATCAACTTTGGCAATTTAGAAATAAGTCTCATTGCATGGAGTTCAACCAACTTTGCTATGTGAATAACATCTGAGAGGAAATTACTAGCACTTTATATAAACTCCTTAAAGAGCTTGGATACTTCATATTATTTGAGAAGCTATTCTAATATAGTCCGGCAAGCCACTACATCTGGATCTTTCAAAGGGAATTCCATCTCTTCAGTGGCTGCCTCCAGAACGTGAGCCAAATACTTTCAAAAGAACATTCACCTTTGGCAACTTAAGCTTTTGCAAGCATGTGGTTTACATTTGAGTTAATCTTCACATCCATCTGCTCACAAGAATGGACACATTTTATTGTGCATTTCCTGAGTTCACACTGAAAAAGTATTGCTATCAACTACCAAAGGCAATACCAAAAAGTATTTCATCAACTACTAAAAGGCAGAGGAAAGAATAGCACTTTAGTATAAAGGAATGAGTCATTATTTAAAAAATGAACATAGCTTATAGACAATAGAAAAAGAAATATTTCAAAATCATTCTACTTAATCTGGATATACCTGATATTAAAATTGAAGAAAATATATTATTCTAAAGGGGAAATTACAAACATATTTCACTTATAAATGAGGATGCAATATGATAAACAACATATCAACATGTTGAATTAAAAATTAATGTTTAAGTAATATGCTTTGGTCAAAATTAAATAAGATTTATTTATTTATAATTAATTAATTTAATAATTTTATAAGATTTATATTATATATTTTCAATATATATATTTTTAAGATTTATAATTAATTAATTTAATTTTTAAATTAATAAGATTTGGCATGATCTGTTTTTTTTAAATTATCTTTTACTTTTATTTATAAATATTAGTTGTCTATTTTTTGAGACTTTGGAAAAAACAAAATAATATGAAGAAGTTAACTATTCAAGGTATAAAAAAAAATGAACATGGCCTACTATCCTTATCAAAAGTGGAATAAAATTATGCATTTTTGTGCTTCCATCTTCCCACATTGTGAACTCTGTGTCACCTTCAAAATGGGAAAAGACATCTAGAATGTAACAGATTCAATCATAATAAATTGAACATGAAAATAAATTGCCATTATCACTATAGTTACTGTCTTGCTATACAGAAAACTAACTAAACAAGTATAACTAGGCTAAGGTAGTTCACACAACAAGCCTTCCACAATTGCTGAGGATGCTGGGCTGGGAAGTTCTATATCATTTCTCATACCATGGAAATCTATGTCAAGCTCCCTTTCTCTTTGTTTCTCTCAGCACTTTAGATTTTTTTGTGGTAGGTAAAGTAGTGATCACATTCAGAGATTTCAAACTCATATCTCATAGGCCAAATTTTAATCATAGTTAGATTTTTACTCCTGCAGTTTTAATTTTTAACTTATCTACTACAAAATTAGAAGATTTCATATAAAATGTAGAAATTTCCATCTCTTCCCTAAAAGTAATGGTGTCAGTTGTATTTCATGAAGTTGAGCCCTGGTTTTAAAAACATACAAATACATTTGCACATAAAGGTCTTTTGTAAAACTGGCAATGACATTGTTATTATAGTCAGATGATGAATTTCATACTGAAGGATAAAAGCATTGAAAATTTAAACAAAATGTTATTATAGGAGGAGTATGATTTAGAGCAGGGCAAATAATCATGAATCCTAAAACTATTGATCATTGAAATATAAATCGGCATATAAAAAAGAGGACCCAGTAAACATAATTTATTTTGAAAGCCTTTGGTAAATTTCTGTAACTATTTAGCAGGTGCCAGGCAATTTTAGGGGTTAGGCTAAGGAAAGGCACTCTGGAGTGAACACAAAAGACAGGCACGCTTGAATACATTTGTGAACACAATTGTTAAAAAACGGTGGTGTAGGCAGCCTTACCTAAGGAATTAGCAAGTAAGAAGCGAAAGAGTCAGTTAAAATGAATCCTAAGAAATGTAGGACAATGGGCTATAAACAATCCATTTTAATTCAAGAAAGCAATGTAATGGTCCAGGCATCCTCAAACTATGGCCCGCGGGCCACATGCAGCCCGCCTAGGACATTTATCCAACCTGCCTGGTGTTTCTGCCACCACTGCCTGTCCTGCTTAGCAGCTGACTCAGGCCCACAGTCCGGCCCTCCAACAGTCTGAGGGACAGGGAACTGGCCCCCTGTTTAAAAAGTCTGAGGACCCCTGTACCGTTAAAACACCAAGCAGGTACTGCAAATGCTCAAAAATAGCATTTGAAAACATGCACTCAAAGTTATTTCTCTGCATTCTAATGTTTGTGATATTTACATTAATGAATGCTATCTCAGAAAAGGAGAGTTTCAGACACAAGCAAATCTTTTGGTTTCATCACCTTGGAAGGTTAATTGCATTTTTCTCCTAAAAACTAATCTAAACCTAAATAGACTTTCTTAATTTTTTATAAGTTCTATTAACTAAAATGTATGACATACTTTCATAATCCATCTGGACTTATCAAGGTGCTTCTGAAAGCTTTGGTAATTAAAAAATTAAAATGAAGAGATAGTTTTATATGTTTCTGAAAGCTTTCCAATCCTTCCTTTCATTCACCCATTGATCCTCTCTCTTTTCCTCCCTCTCTTTCTTTTTCCTTTCTTCTTCCTTCCCCTGTCCCCTTCTTCTCTTCCTTGTTTTTTCCTTTATCTTTCTTTTCTCTAATCAATAGGTAAGACATTTTTCTATCTTAGATGAGACAGCTGTGTTTTGTGAAATAACGTTGGGTAGCACTATAATATTACATAAGTATGATGTTATCTGTATATCACTATGATTAGTAGAGAAAATTCTACTTTGAAAGAATACTTCACATGTATTAGACACACTCAACAAACATACACATGCCTCCAACGAGTGTTTCTGTGTGGGAATTCCTTTAGTATTTCTTGGAACTTTTATGTTTTTAAACATCTGCATCTTAAGGAAAATTAGGCAAGACACTGAGAAAAAAATAGTATAGTTTTAATTTTCAAATTGTCTACACAGAGATGTTCCTGGCTGGAAAGACTCTACCAATGTCAAATCAAAAGAAGGAACAGGAATTGTGACCCTGTAGAATAGAACGTTAAGTCTGACATTTCCAGAAACCAGCACAGGAGCAGTTGAAGTCATCCTGACGTATCCCTCAGCTTTATTTGCAACTGATGGTATGTTATATCTGTATGATTGTGGTCCTCTCTGGTTAACAGTGAGTCATTGTGGTGAATAAAATAAATCCTAATAAGTGATGCACACACTCTATGCAAATCTTTTTAGTTGTATCTCAAGAAATAACAAGTTTTGGAAGCATAATGTGTTCTTAAATTGGTAATTTTGATACATGGTCTTGATAGGAAATCTGAATTTGCATTATTCTAATACATATACTACTCAACAATGTTCATGGGAGTTATCCATTATTTGAATATTTGCTATAGGCTTTGTAATGTAAATTCCATTAAATTTAACATTTATTTATTAAATGATTGTTTAAAATATATCTACCATAAGGACAAAAGAGAATGAAGAACATTGGAAGCATTTTCTGAACCCTAACTAAATCAGAGGTAGTCTATAAATGACAGATGTTTATTGCTCAAAGTTCTGCAGATTGGGAAGTTCGAGATCAAGGCACCAGCAAATTCATGTCTACTAAAGACTCAGTCTCTGCTTCTTCAAAGATGGCACCTTGGCTTAACCACAATGTAATCGCTTCCCAAAAGGCCTCACTTCTTAATGCAATCACATTAAGTTTTAGGTTCTAACACATAAATTTTGAGGGGACAACAACTATTAGATCATTTGTATTTCCGAATGTGGAAGATTAATATCTGTTAGAAACTTGAAAATGCTCTCTTCCACAAATTTCAGAAATTGTATGCAGTCAAAATTTCTGGCTTTGAACTATGTTTTCCATTACTTCTTTGGAACTCAACTGTTATTCTGACTTGGCAAATATGAAAAATATGCAATTTTTCATCTCTAAGGTGAAACAGGAAAAACATTTTATATGCTAAAAGTATGTGTGTAAATGTAAATGTAATAAAAGGGATACTTTTTGGTAAAATAGAAATATTGTGAATCAGCTAATAATTTTGAAATAATCTAGAATACTTTCTATTTCAATGAAATAAATTAACCTGAATTTGGTACCCCATGCCTCTGATTCATCTTTGATTTAATAATATATAAATCCCCTTTTTAAAATTTTACTTGACTGTCCTCTTCTGCTCTGTGCCCTGTTTACTTTACCAAGTAGAGAAATGCTATAAATATTGAAATTTGTATTAAGGATGTCTAAAACCACCCACAAGTATAGATTTAAAGGACTTAAAAAACTTGATTGTTCACACACTTATAATGATGACTCATATCTTATAAAGCTGCTTTGAAACCCACAGATCTTTCTGTACTTAAAAAATGTAAATGACTTTTTTGCCTGTGGGGAGATTAATAAATTCACTAAGGTGAAAAAAAAAAATGAATTCAGTCTTCCCCAGTATGAAAATTGCTTAAAGATTAATTTAGCCTGTTTAATTCACCTCTCAAATGTTTCTCACAGCTCTAAAATATTTTTCTACCTTCATTTGCACCTGGGGCATCAGTTTGATTATTTTTACTCTTGATTTTAGTGTGTCTACTTTCTTCTACATCAAGCTATTTTCATTTTCATTCAGTTCATTTTACTGTTGGTTTCTTTTCCTTTTTTTCCCCCAGAAGATTATTGCTATTCATATTTTGCTGATATTTACTTCTTACATTATTTTAGGCTTTAAAGCTGGAAGGATCTGGTAATAGATACCACATTTTCCCTTCCCTCTTCTAGGCTTGGTCTTTCCTATATCCATAAATACACATCATCACTGTTGACAAACATGTGGTTTATTCCATACTTGACATTGTACTTCTTCAAGAAAACTAACATTATAAGCTGAGGGAGCTTGTAACAAATCCTAACAAACCCTTAGTAATAACCTCCAGGACTCCAAAATTCTATAGTGCTCACCAGTAGTGAAAATTGACATGGTCAAATTGCACATTCCTGATAGATTCTCTTTATAACAACATACAGTTGGCTGTCACATGCTTTTTGTTTTTTAATCACCTATTTCAAATATCAGTAGGGTGGCTTCGGCACGGTTACTTCTCCTGAGGTCAGAGCCTGGTGACTTATTGCTAACACAATCATCTTTAAACAAAAAATGCAGTGTTCTGTATGAAAGTAAGATTCTCTTTGATTTATTACTCTTTCTTTTATTCCCCTGATATTACTAGGATTAGATTTTCTTGCAGAGTATTCTAGATTTTATTTAGTTTTATGGTTTATATAGAATTTCATTTGCTTTATGTTCTTTTTATTATAATTGTATATTATAAATGATGAATAATTTCACTTGACTTAAAATAATAGACATTTTAAAAAGCATGAGGCCTAGTCCCTTTTAGGTTTAAAATGATAAGTATTAATGGAAATATTTCCTTTGACAAGATTAGCACTAGAAAATAATTGTTTTACTACTGAAGTCAGTAGTGCAGTGTCTTGGCATCTTACTTTACTCATTTTGCTTGACATAAGAAAGCATATAGATAGCTCTACAATGTTTAAATTTATAGAATTGGTTAAATATTTGATATAATTTTGTTAAATCCGGAACACTAAAACTAAAGGCACTGTATGTGCCTCCTCAGTGCTCCATCCAAGACACGGAAAGTGTGCAACTGCAAATGTGTGAACTTACCAAACTGCTACAAAACAGAGAAAAGGCAGTTGATTAAGTTAAAGTCCACAGAACTTTAGCTTCAGCTTTTTACTGTGAATTTTACACACTTGATTAATGCTTTTGGAGGAGAAGTCATGGGTAGAGAAATCATTAATGCAGGGAGGCAGAGTAGCTGGTATCTTCACCTTTCCTAAGTGGTGCCTGAATGTCGTTCATTACCAGGGTTAACACTCAGCCTCAATGACATGTCCTTAGTGGGGTACTTCTGTTCATTGGACACAGGATCTGATTTTGCCTCTCCTAATGAGAAATGAAATCAAATACCAAGAAGATATTGTTTCAGTAAGACTAGGAAAAGATGCAACCTGCAAGCTGTCTGCAGACAACAGAAAAAGTGAAATGTTATGACAGGGGAAAAGTATGTGTTGGCAACATAGCTTGACTCATATTTCAAGAGCAAAATTGAAACCATACTTATGAAGGGTACAGACTGTGACAACAGAAAAGGTACTCTGAAAGTTCTAGTATTTCAGAAAGTGTTGGGCAGCCCATCCTCCACCCAATCGCTTTCATGGGTAGGATAAATCCATTTTAGAAGGAAAAAGCAATTTTTCTCCTAAGTTTTCAGCTGGGTGGCTGAGTAGAGGAAGGGTTGAAAAAGAAAGCAAAATGCTGAAATAAAAGAAATATGTTCTTTAAACAAACATCAATGTTATAATAATAAAACGTTATATGAAAATCGGGAGAAAATCAAGTAATTGTATAAAAAAGTGAGTATCATAGAGGTCTGGTTATTGGCCCACAGGTTAGTGTATATATAACTAAATCAGTCCTAATTGTTACATCACCTGGAGTTTTGTATCCCTTAAAGAGTTAGAAAATTATTTAGAGTCAAAGTCAGTATAAATTTTTTATCTTAATATCAAGGGTAAATGAGTTCCTGGAGAATTAAATATCTAAGTAAAACTGAAGGTAACAAATAATGTATAATCCAGATTTTTAAAAATGATTTTGAAAACTTCCCTTTGAGTTTTTGGTGTTCATTACAGCTAAAAGTAATGATTAAGAAGTATAATAGAGTATTCACTTTTAAGTCAAAAAAAGCCTAGAAGCCTTGTGCAGAAATATTTTTTTATGATGTATTTTGAAGTCAAGTAATGTGATCAGCCTTTAGCTTTGTTATTTTTGCTTAGGACTACTTTGGGTATTTGGGGTCCTTTGAGGTTCCATATAAATTTTCAGATTTTTTTCTATTTCTGTAAGGAATGTGATTGGTATCTTGATAAAAGTATTGAAGTTCTTCACTATTATTGTGTTATTACGTGCAGTGTATCTCTCTCTTTAGATCTGTTAATATTTGCTTTATATATTTGGGATCTACAGTGCTAGGTGCATAGATACTTGCATCCTTCTGCTGGATTGAGCCTTTCATCATTGTACAGAAACATTTTTGTCTCTTTGTACAATCTTTGATTTGTATTGTTTGTCATCTGATGTAATCGTAGCTAATCTTGTTCTTTTTTTGTTTCTAGTTACATGGACAATCTTTTTCTATCTGGTCACTTTCATCCTATGGATGGCTTTATAAGTGAAATGGATACCTTATTAGGCAGCCTGTAGTTGGGTCTAAATTGTTTATCCATTCAGCCATTCTATGCCTTTTAATTGGAGAATTGAGTCCATTTAAATTTGGTGTTATCGAATTAAGGATGAGTACTCCAGTCTTATAGCTTGTTTTCTTGTTGTTTTGTACTCTTTTTCTGTCTTTCTTTTCTGTCTTCCTTTGTGGTTAAGTAAATTTTTCTGGTATATGTTTTAATTCATTGCTTTTTATTTTTAGTGCATCTATTATTGAATTAGGCATAGTGGTTACCATGATACTTAACAACAGATGTCTTATAGATATAACAAGTTATTTTAAAGGGATGACAACTTTTTAGATAACAAGAAAAGAATAGAAACAGGAAAAAATGGGGAAAAAATCCCTCTATACTTTAACTCCATCTCCCCCCAAATTTGACTTTATGTTTTTAAAATTTATATATTTTATATTGCCTGTCTCTTAACAGGTTGCTGTAACTCTTATTATTTTTGATAGATTTATCTTTAGGGCTTTATACTAGAGTTATGTGTCGATTGCACAGCACAAGTACAATATTACAGTATTCTTGGCTTGTCCATTTATGTACTTAATTTTATCAGTTGCTTTTCTATCTTCAAATGTTTTATTTTTTCATTTTAGTGTTTTTTTTTTTCTTTAGATTGACAAACTCTCTTTTGCATTTTTTGTAAGACCGTCTCATGAAGAATTACTTATTTAGTCCTGTCTCCTCTGTCTGGCTTGCTTTGCTTTTTATTGGATATGTTTCCTTAGAGATTCTTCGTAGTTTACCTGTTGATTTTCTTTCTTCCCCCTCTCCCCTGTTGTTTTGTTTTCCTCACTAGGTTATTGTCTCTCTTTTTTGGAAATAAATGGAGCCTTCAGCTCAGATTTGCCTCAGTCCTAGGAAACAATCTAGTGTTCATCAGAATCAAGGAAGACTTAAAGGAGATTTCCTGGTAGTGTGAGAAGGCTGGCTAAGGGTTCATGCCCAAGGCATCTGTGGGACAAACCTTCAACAGTATGTGCTGCTGAACAGCCACTCTGATTTGGTGTCTTCTTTGGCTGAGTCAAAAGAAGACTCAGCAGACTTTCCATGGATGGGATGGTAGTCACAATGATTCATTTTGTTTCTGGCTATCCTCAGTGATATTTCTTTTTCCAGGAACTCCTGATGTTCTCCATGGGCTGAGGCAAGGACAAGTCTTCTGCCAGGGAGCCCAAGGTGGTGGGGAAGCTTGTTTGTTGTCTACCTCAATCTAACCTTTTCAGTGGAGAAAAATAATTCTACACTAAAATATTTTCCATATGGTTGATGTCAGGCAGATTGTGGGGAGAAGCATGATGGATACAAAAGTTCAATTCTCTTATCTGCTCAGAGTTTTTCCACTTCTCTGTGGCTACCTTATCTTTTTTGAGTTTTGGGATATTTCTAGTGATAATATTGGTGCTGTATATTTTGTTTTGGTTTTGTGTAAGGGGTAAAAACAACTTGTTTCTATGCCACCATTTTGAAATTGGGAGACTCTTGTTACTAGATAGTCATTATTGCTTGCTGAATGGATAAATTAACAAATTCATGGTCAGAACTCTCAGATTTAATTATGGTTTAGATGTGGAGAAAAACATAGTTCAGAAAATGGGTAATTTGGCTCTGTCACATTGTGAATTTTCCTAAATCACTCTAGATATTTGGATTTCACTTATAAGGTTAAAAGCATTCTGTTAACATAGCCATGACAGTTAGGCAATGTTATGGCTTTGGGTTTAACATCCCACATTTAATATCCCACATTTAGTGATTGTTTTCATGTCATTGGTTTTAATGTTCATGTGAAACTTGGATTAAACTGAGTTGCTTGAGTTTCATTGTGAAAATAAAGCTTGTATATATCTCCTCATATTAAAACCTCTGTTTACACTCAGCAGTTTCAAGGGATCATGTCATAAAATATCAATTCTTGTAGTTTTGCAATTGAGTGATAGTCAAGAAATTTAGCAAAACATCTGAGCAAAATTACCCACCAATACTTCCTAAATGGTAAGTAAAGTATAGTGGGACTGAGAATCCAGTTGCATTATTTTAGGTATAAATTAAATGTATTTTGTGGAAAATAATTCTGATTTCAGGAATATTTCCTATGACCTTAAAGTATTCACAGTGTCATTTAACATTTTTGACCCACCTATCACATTCTCAATCCCTGTTTCCTTTCATTTTTCATGGAAACTCTAACCTTGACCCTAAGTCTCCAGAACATTGCATTCTATTTGTGAATTCTTTTCTTTAAAAGAAAACTGAGTTGAAATTACTTGGAGCCAATTTGCCATGGGAAAAAATAGCCTAAGCTCCTAGAATCTTATTTCTCACTCATTGCCACTCTGTTTAAGGTGCAATTCCATGTGGGTTATTTCGAGCAGAAAAGTATTGATTATTCAATGGAAAGGATGAAGCAAAAAGACAGCTTTTTCATTGGGCTAAATGGGTAATATCCAAAGAACTTTATCTGCCAAATTTGAATATGAACATGTTATAAGGTTCTTATATTTTATATCACATTAAAATACATCTATAGGTTTAATGTCATTTACAAGGTCTGTGTTACCATGACAAATATTTTACATGTAAAAATTTTAACCAAATTAACTCTAATTTCAGAAATTATTTTACTTCATCTAACATTGCATTCACTTTTTGATTGGTCACTAAATTTTTCTTATCTTTTAGCAAGCATATAATTTAATGTAAGCTCAATCTCCTTAAGGGACGTATTTTACACTGTGTCTCTAATGTTACTTAGTACCATTTATTAACTTCTGTTGGCACATGAAGCAGTATTGGTCAGTACAACAAACTAGAAAAGAAGTAATATAAATGTTTTTAAGAAAGCATGATGTATGCCATATTATATTTTAAAAGTTGCTATTTATATCTCACACATTTTTTTTTATTAAAGAGCACATGTAGGATCACGTTCCTATGAAGAAAAAGCACATGTAGGATCGCGTTCCTATGAAGAAAATATACTAACATCTAATTTAAATGTTTAATTTATATGAAGTTATCTGTGCTAGCTGGGATATAGAAACCATAAGAATACATTGAAATGATAAAAAATAAATATAATTGAGGATTGACTTCCAGCTTAATGTAGTGAGAAGGTCTGTAGACCTACTCCCCATTGAAAGTGGCAAAAATTATTTTAAAAAATATCAACAATCACTTAAAGCCTTTGAAAAGGGTCTTTAGGGTAAAAAATGAAGAAATATAGATTTAGGAAAATCTGTACAGTCTGTTAAAAAGGCAAGACTCTGATATTTCAACTAAGACCACTCCTTTGTTCTTCACTGTGAGCTCAGAAATTGGAAACCACATTACTGACCCCCAAGGCCAAGAACACAAGACTCCTTTCTCCCCATCTCCCAAATGGAGTGTTTTCTTCTGGGGAGGGGAAGAGTGTCAGCATTTGCTATCCTCTCTCAGGGACATTGGAACACTGTTAATCATGTAAAAAATATGTAATGGAAGTATCAGAAAGTGAGATAAAAGAGAAATGAGCAGAGAAATATTAGAAAAAATAATGGCTGAAAACTCCCCTCATTTATTGACAAACACATTTACCTACACATTTAGGAATTTCACCATACTACAAAGTAGAGTGAACATAAAGAGATCCACAAACAGATGTATCATAGCAAAAATGCTGAAAATCAAAGACAAGAAGAAAATTTTGAGAGCAGTAAGAGAAAAATGATTCTTCAGTTACAAGGGAATTTTAATAAGACAAACACCCAATTTTTCAGTGGAAAGGTAGCAAGATAACATATTCAAGTGTTTAAAGATAAAAAACTTTAAATCAACATGTAGCAAAGTATCTTTCAAAAGTGAAGGTGAAATTCTCAGACAAATGATCCCAGATAAACAAACACTGAAAGAATTTGCTGCAAGAAACACCAAAGGCAGTTCTTCAGACTGAGTGCAGGTGATGGGAGACGATAATTTCAACCCACATGAAGAAACAAAGAGCACTGGTAAAGTAATTATGAAAGATAGTGTTAGTGTGTATTTTCCTCATTTTTAACTAATTTGAAAAGCAATTACATAAAATAAGATATTGCTAGGCCAATAACATATAGAAATCTAATATATTTACAGTATGGTTGCTAATAACAACAGAAAGGAGAGGTGTTTTGAGCTAAGGAAATAACTATAGGTGGCAAATCTATTATAAGAATGTATTAAGTTTGTAACATTAATAGATACATATTATATTTAACAGATATTATACATTAATAGACATACTATGTATAATATCAACATGGAAAAGGGAATATAGCATAACATTTTTTATGTTGCAAATGTCACATGATATAAAGATACATGCCCTTAATAACATAGCACCAATATACATAGTATTAAAACTGACAAAAACAGCTTTTGAAGGGGGTCACAGGACACTGCCCTGGGAGCAGGAACTGTCCTGTCCCCTCCTCTTACACTTTATATTGCAAGCAATAAAAGTCATTTCTTCTGTAATAATAATGACAATAGAGCAACTGCACAATAGATCAAAAAGATCAACAAGAAAATAAAACCACAATGAAGATACAATATACTTTTGTTTAGCAAGCCCAAGCCAGGTTTGAACCCATCACCCCCAGTGTACAGGGCCAGTGCTCTAACCATAGAGCTGCAGGCACCAAGCCAAGATATAGTATACTAAAATTTATGGGATGCACCTATAGTGTTTAGGGGGAAATTTATAGTTGTAGATGCCTGTATTAAGAATGAAGAAAAAGCTGGGCATGGTGGCTCACACCTCTTATCCTAGCACTCTGGGAGGCTGAGGTGGGTGGATTACCTGAGCTCACAGGTTTGAGACCAGCCTGGGCAAGAGCTAGACCCTGTCTCTAAAAATAGTTGGGTGTTGTGGTGGGCACCTGTAGTCCAAGCCACTTGGGAGGCAGAAGCAAGAGAATCACTTGAGCCCAAGAGTACAGGTTACTGTGAGGTATAACAGTAGCTCTGAGGACAAAAAAGAAAAAAAAATGAAGAAAGATAGAAAATCACTAACTTTATGTTTCTACTAAAGACACTGGAAAAAGAATATCAAACTTTTTTTACTGCAAATAAAAGGAAGGAAATAATGGTGAACTAGAAATTAATGAAATGGAGAATAGCCATAGACAAAATAAGTGACATGAAAGGCTATTTCTTTAAAAAGATCAACAAAATTGATGGACCTTTAGCGAGAGTGACCAAGGAGTGAAAGAGAGAGAGATAATTCAAATTACTATAATCATAAATGAAAGAGAGGACATTACTAACTAAACTTATAGAAATAAAAAAGATTATAAAGAAGTACCCTGAAAAACCACATGCAAGTAGATAATTTAGTTGAAACAAACAAGTTCCTAGACATACTACCAAACTGACTAAAAAATAAACATAACCAGAAAATCTATTTTTTTATTTTAGATGAAAAAAATTATTTAAAAATTATGACTTCTTTGACCTAGAAGTGTCTTTTCATTCTTTTTTCATTATTTAATTAGATGTTATTTTTTAGAGCAGGCCCCAGTTAATAATAAAATTGAGAAGGTACAAAGATTTCCTATATAATGTTTACCTTTAGACATGCATGGCCTCCTATTAACATCACTCACCATAAGAGTGGTGCATTTGTTACAATTGGTAGTGTCCCCTCATTATCACCCAAATCCAGTCTACAATTGGGTTCACTCTTGGTTTTGTACATTCTATGGATTGGACAAGCATATAATGGCACATATATGCCATTATAATATCATACAGAATAGTTTCAATGTCCTAAAAATGCCCTGTGAAAGACACACAGTCATACACAGGTGTCCATACATAAATGTGACACATAATCATAATTCAATAAATTAACAACTTGTTTGGGAGACAAGCATAATAATCATGAAAAAATTAAAGAAATGTTTAAAGATAATGCAATA
Organism: Galagoides demidoff; assembly: GCA_963574575.1. Classification (NCBI taxonomy): domain Eukaryota; kingdom Metazoa; phylum Chordata; class Mammalia; order Primates; family Galagidae; genus Galagoides; species Galagoides demidoff. Next base: position 26,851 of record CAUYQV010007938.1, read on the forward strand.
ATCACAGCATACATAATCTGGTGATGTTTATAGTGATATTGAGCAAGTGAAAAGAAAATTTAGTCATTATAGAAGCATTTATTTGAGAAGCAGGCGTCCTCAAACTATGGCCCATGGGCCACATGCAGCCCACTGAGGACATTTATCCAGCCCCCTGGGTGTTTTTGCCACCGCTGCCTGTCCTGCTTAGCAGCCAACTCATCCTGGGGCCTGCAGTTTGGCCCTCCAATGGTCTGAGGGACAATGAACTGGCCCCTTATTTAAAAAGTTTGAGGATCCCTGATTTAAAGGATAATTTATAGAAATTTGGAGTAGTTAAGTTAGAGAAAAACATGATTAGGATAAACTTGTACAAGAAATGAGAATTATGGAAGAAAGCATGCTAAGAGACAATGAATGCAGTATATTTTTTGTAGAAGAATGAGAGATAAACTTTTGATCAGCTTTGAGATAAGTAAGACATAACAACTGCTAGCTATTAAAAGAATTCTCAAGGTCAAGCAGAGGCGTTTACACTTTGATGTGATGCTTGATGATAACAGCCAACATTAGTGAGCCTTTTATTATGTTTCCTTTTTTTAAAAATTATTTTTTATTAAATCATAACTTTGCATTTATGGGGTTCAGGGTACCGCTTTGATATACAATGTGAAATACTTACATTGAGGTAACACATCCATCACAATTATACTCATTTCTTAATAGCTTTGAAATGTACCATTGCATCATTGCACATTAGGTGAGGTCCCCCCAAATACCTTCACAAATCCCTACTCCCTCCCCTTTCTCTCCTCTCTATTCTACTTTCTGGACTATAATTATGTTTTGCCATTCGTATGAGTGTGTAGGTGGTTATATATTGATTTCATAGTAGTATTGAGGACATTGGATACTTTTTTTTTTAAACCATTTTTGAGATACTTTACCAAGAAGATTATGTTCCAACTCCATCCAGGTAAACGTAAAAGATGTGAAGTCTCCATCTTTTCTTATGGCTGCATAGTATTCCATGGTGTACATACACTACAATTTGTTAATCCATTCATGGGTCGATGGGCACTTGGGCTGTTTCCATGTCTTGACTATTATGAATTGGGCCACAATACACATTCTGGTGCAAATTTCTTTGTTGTAAAATGATTTTTGATCATCTGGATATATACCTAGTAGAGGAATTGCAGGATCCAATGGTATGTCTATTTTCAGTTCCTTGAGTGTTCTCCAAACTTCTTTCCAAAAAGGTCATATCAGCTTGCATTCCCACCAGCAGTGTAGAAGCATTCCCTTCTCTCTGCATCCATGCCAACATCTGTAGTTTTGGGATTTTATGATGTGGGCTAATCTTACTGGATTTAGATGATATCTCAAAGTGGTTTTGATTTGCATTTCTCTTATGATTATGGATGATGAGCATTTTTTCATGTGTTTGCAGACCATGTGCCTTCATCACCAGAGAAGTTTCTGTTCAAGTCTCTTGCCCACATAGCAATGGGGTTATTTATTCTTTTCTTAATGATTAGTTTGAGTTCTCTGTAGATTCTAGTTATCAGACCTTTGTTGGAAGCATAACCTGCAAAAATCTTCTCCCATTCTGAAGGTTGTCTGTTTGCTTTATTTACTGTGCTCTTGGCTATGCAAAAAAACTAAACTAAAACGCTTTTTAGTTTGATCAAATCCCAGTAATATATTTTTGGTGTTGCTTCAATTGCCCTGGGGGGTCCTCCTCATAAAATATTCTCCCAGGCCAATTTTTTCAAGTATTTCCCCTGCACTCTCTTCTAGTATTTTTATAGTTTCACGTGTTAAGTTTAAATCTTTTATCCAGTGAGAATCAACTTTTGTTAATGGTGAAAGGTAGGAATCCTCTTCTACAGGTTGCCAGTCAGTTCAACCAGCACCATTTGTTAAATAGGAAGTCTTTCCCTCACTGAATTGATAGGCCTTTTCCCTGCTTTTTGAACTAGAGGTCCTGCATTATCATTTTGCTCTAGATACCACATCATAGCCACTCCTGCTTGCATAATAATGCTGACAAAGAAACAAACCCAGAAAGGATAAATGTCTCAGACCCTATACCTTCTACAGATGACACCAAACTCAAGATACCCTGAGAGATATGCCTAAATTGAATCTGCTTTGCTGCTAGACCTTCTGTAATATCCATTAATAAACTCATAGTGGGCTCGGTGCCTGTAGCTCAAGCGGCTAAGGCACCAGCCACATATATCAGAGCTGGTGGGTTCGAATCCACCCTGGGCCTGCCAAACAGTGACAACTACAACCAAAAAATAGCCAGGCGTTGTGGTGGTGGGCGCCTGTAGTCCCGACTACTTGGAAGGCTGAGGCAAGAGAATCGCTTGTGCCCAGGACTTGGAGGTTGCTGTGAGCTGTGATGTCACAGCACTATACCCAGGGCAACAGCTTGAGGCTCTTGTCTCAAAAAGAAAAACAAACAAACAAAGAAACCTCATAGTGTTAGAGAACACAGCAAACAGGAAACCAGTATTCCAAGTTAAATCACACACTCTAGTCAAGACAAATAAAATATCATTGAGAGGATAAATAACTGATAGAACTAAGAGCAATTGTTTGAATAACAATTTGCTTAAGCAGTAATGTTTCAGTTAGTGGTTCTTAAACTTCAGCATGTATCAGGCCTGGAAGGTGATTCTGATTGCTTATTAAAATATGGATTGCTGGGGCAGCGCCTGTGGCTCAGTGAGTAGGGCGCTGGCCCCGTATACTGAGGGTGGTGGGTTTGGACCCGGCCCTGGCCAAACTGCAACAACAACAAAAAAATACAGATTGTTGGGTTCCCACTTACTGAATTTTAAGTTCAGCAGCTTTAGGGTGGGCTCCAAAATTTGCTATCAATATTCATGGACGTGTTTTTAGATCTTTGGGGTAACTACTTAGGAGTTGGATTGCTGGGTCATATGGTAAGTATGTTGTAAACTTTGTAAGACCTGCACGCTGTCTTCCAAGGTGATTGTGCCATGTTGCATTCCCACCAGCAATGTGAGAAAGTTTCAGTTTCTTCACACCTCTGTCAGAACTTACGTGGTCAATGTTTCTATCATTACCCTTTCTGAACGAGATGTAATTGTATCTCTTTGTGGTTTTAATTGCATTTCCTTGATAATTAATAATGTTGAGCTTTTTTTTTTTTTTTAAGACAAAGTCTCACTGTGTTGCGCTGGGTAGAGTGGCATCACAGCTCACAGCAAGCTCAAACTCCTCAAGCGATTCTCTTGCCTTAGCCTCTCAAGTAGCTGGGACTATAGGCCTCCCACCACAATGCCCAGCTTTTTTTTTTTTTTTTTTTTTGAGACAGAGTCTCAAGCTGTTGCCCTCGGTAGAGTGTCATGGCATCACTGCTCACAGCAACCTCAAACTCTTGGGCTTAACTCTTACTTCAGCCTCTCAGATAGCTGAGACTACAGGTGCCCGCCACAACACCTGGCTATTTTTTGATTGTAGTTGTCGTTGTTTGGTAGGCCTGGGCTGGATTCAAACCCGCCAGTTCTAGTGTATGTGGCTGGTTCCCTAGCTGCTGAGCTACAGGCACCAAGCCAACGCCTGGCTATTTTTTATTGCAGTGTCATTGTTGTTTAGTTGGCCCAGGCCAGGTTTGAACTTGCCAGCCTTGGTGTATGTGGCTGAGATTGTAACCACTGTGCTATGGGCTCCAAGCCTTGAGCATCTTTTTGGACATTTTTATTTTTTCTATAGTATCTGTTGAAATCTTTTGCTCCCTCCTCCCTTTTCAAAAAAGCCAAGAGTTTTTTTTTTTTTTTTTTAAGACCCGAAAGAAGTCTGGGCGCGGTGGCTCACACCTGTAATCCTAGCACTCTGGGAGGTTGAGGTGGGTGGATTGCCTGAACTCATGGGTTTGAGACAGGCCTAGCAAGAGCATGACTCCATCTCTAAAAATAGCTGGGTGTTGTAGCTGGCCACCTGTAGTCCCAGCTACTAGGGAGGCTAAGGTAAGAGAATCTTTTGAGTCTAGAAGTTTGAGGTTACTACCAAGGGTGACAAAGTAAGACTGTCTGAAAAAGAAAGATCAGAAAGATAAGATCATTATCTTTTTGTGTGCATGTTGATTCGTATGTCTTTTTTTTTTTTTTTTAATTGTTGGGGATTCATTGAGGGTGTAAGAAACCAGGTTACTCTGATCGCATTTGTTAGGTAAAGTCCCTTTTACAATTGTACCTTGCCCCCAAAAGGTGTGTCACACACAGACCCCACCCCCTCCCTCCTTCCCTCTTACTGCTCTTCATTCCCCCACCCCCTCTCTCCTTCTCTTCCTCCACCCCACCATGTCATTGTCATTAATTGTCCTCATATCAAAATCGAATACATAGGATTCATGCTTCTCTATTCTTGTAATGCTTTACTAAGAGTAATATGTTCCACTTCCATCCAGGTTAATACAAAGGCTGTAAAGTGTCCATATTTTTAAATGGCTGAATAATATTCCATGGTCTACATATACCACAACTTGTTAATCCATTCCTGGGTTGGGGGTGATTCGTATGTCTTTTTGGGTGAAATCTTTTGCCTATTTTTTTGAAGGATAAGAGATAGTCTTAAGTGAAATTATGAAAAAAGAAATGAGGCTCAGTCCCTATAGCTCAAGTGGCTAAGGCACCAGCTACTTATAGCAGAGCTGGTGGGTTTGAATCCAGCCTGGGGCTGCCAAACAAAAATGACAACTATAACCAAAAAATAGCTGGGCATTGTGGTGGGTGCTTGTAGTCCCAGCTACTTGGAAGGCTGAGGCAAGAGAATCACTTAAGCCCAGGAATTGGAGGTTGCTGTGAGCTGTGATGCCACAGCACTATACCCAGGGTGACAGCTTGAAGCTCTGTCTCAAAAAAAAAAAAAAAAAAAAAAAGAATCTGATAATATGGGTCGTTGATTATTTACCCTCATTGGTGAAATTAAAAAATATTAGTGTAATGATGTAGGGACATTTTATAGATAGATAATTGGATGGTTCTAAAAAGCCTAGGCAAGAAGCAGAAATGGTACCTAGATTGTTGAGTTAGGTGGGGTTTTCTTTCTAGCTATCTTTTATTTTTACTGTGAAATATAATGTACCTACTAGAAAATGAATTAAAGGTAAACAAGTTAATGAATTACTTGTTAAATTTAATATTTTTTATATAACCACTGCTTACTATTTCTATGAAATGGAAAACTATCCCTGAAATTCTCATGTGCCTTTGCAGTCACAATCTTTGCAGGTGACAACCTTTTAAAAGTAACCTCTCCCGGCTTGGTGACTGTAGCTCAGTGCTAGGGCACCAGCGACATACACTAGAACTGGCGGGTTTGAATCCAGCCCAGGCCTGCCAAACAATGACAACTACAACCAAAAAATAGCCAGGTGTTGTGGTGGGGACCTGTAGTCTCAGCTACCTGAGAGGCTGAGGTAAGAGAATTGCTTAAGCCCAAAGAGTTTGAGGTTGCTGTGAGCTATGACACCACAGCACTCTACCCAGGGTGACATAGTGAGACTCTGTCTCCAAAAAAGAAAAAAACCAAAAAAGTAACCACTCCCCTAACTTGTGAGGAAGGTCATAACTTTGTTATTTTTCTTGGATAGTATTGCCATCTACGTTGCCCAAGTATGTATCCTTAAATACTAAGTTTAGGTTTTATTTTGCCTAGTTTTTTTCACTGAGCCATAGGTGCTGCCTGGTCATTCAGTATTTTAAATTGTGCATTTGTAAAACTCTATAAAGAAAAATCTGATAGTCTGTTAACATTTTGTCACATTTGCTATCTCCTGGTCTCTTTTTGTATGTAGACGAGTATCACATGTATACATGTATAAATACTCATGTGCAAACTTTTTTTGCGGGGGGACCATTTCAAAATAAGTTGCAGACATCATGGTATTTCTCCTCTAAATACTTCAGCCTGCATTTCCCAAGAACTGTGACATTGTCTTATGTAAAATAATAACAAAACACTTTTAAGAAAGTTAACAGTAGGCTCAGTGGCTGTAGCACCATGGTTATGGCGTCAGCCACATGCATTGAAGCTGGTGGGTTCTAATCCAGCCTGGGCCAGTTAAACCATGACAGTTGCAACAAAAAAATAGTCAGGTGTTGTGGCAGGTGCCTGTAGTCCCAGCTGCTTGAGAGGCTGAGGCAAGAGAATTACTTAAGCCCAAGAGTTGGAGGTTGCTGTGAGCTGTGATGCCCCGGCACTGTATGGAAGTCAACATAGTGAGACTGCTTCAAACAAAAAAAAAAAAAAAGAAGAAAGTTAACCGTAATTTTGTATCATCATCTACTATAAAGTCCCTAATCAAAATTCCCTAAATGTTCCCAAAATGCCAAAATGTCTTTTTTTTTTTTAAATAGGATCGAATTGAAGTTCATGCTTTATATTTGGCTATTGTGCCCCATTAGTTTCTTAATCTAAGACAGCTCCTCCTGCTCTGCCCTTTCTCTTTAATCATGATATTGACTTTTGAAGAGTCACATTCTGTATTGTTATTATTACCTGGGTTTGCCCTTATGATTACATTCATGTTACATTTTTAGACAGAACATCATACCTGATGTCATGTACTTATTATTGCACATATCACAGGATACATATTTCTAGTTGTTCACTCTTGGCAGTCCTGTACTTGATCACTTGGCTAAGGCAGCAGTTCTCAACCTGTGGGTCGTGACCCCTTTGGGAGTCAAATGACCCTTTCACAGGGGTTGCCTAACACTATCCTGCATGTGAGATATTTATATTACGATTCATAACAGTAGCAAAATTATAGTTATGACATAGCAACGAAAATAATTTGATGATTGGGGGTCACCACAACATGAGGAACTGTATTAAAGGGTCATGGCATTAGGAAGGTTGAGAATCACTGTGCTAAGGTGATGCTTGCTAGATCTCTCCATTGTAAAGGTGCCTTTTCTTCTTCATAACTAATAACCATCTGTGAAACCACTTATCTGTTTGCATCATGCTGACATCTGGTCTAGCACTGATGGAAAAAATATTACAAAATGGGACATTTGTGGCATTAAAATTTGTGATTGTTAATCTCACTGGGATTCCTTAACTGTAAGATGGTCTTACTGTTCTCTAGAAAGCTTGTGTTCTTCCTCTCTACAATGGTTATTTGAAAAGTTTTATCTTTTCAAATTCCTTACCTTTCCTATCACTTTGAAGATGTGCTCTTGGTTCTTTCTCCTTTCTGGAAGGAAGGAAGGGGGTGCCTCTTCTCCTGTCATAAACTAGCATAGTGGAGAAGTTAAGAGTGCTAGCAATAGAATTGAGTTCAGGATCCCAGTTTCACTACTGACTTGGGATTTTTCTGTGGCCTCACATATGAATTATTGTACCCCAGTCCCCTCAACTCTAGAAGAAGAAGAATTATATTAGTACTTTATAGAGTAGTAAGGATTAAATGAAGTAAATCATTGTAAAATGCCTAGCATGGTGCCTGGTGGTATATAGTACATGTTCAGTAAATATTAGCTCTTATTACGCCATTTCTTAGGAACCTTACCGTATTAATATGGTATTTTTTTATTTTTCTTACTCTTTTGATCTCTTCTCATAACCACTTAAACTTACATAAATTCTTCCTATCAAAGCCTGTGTTTGCCATATCATTATTCTCCTTTCCCATGTACTCATCCCAGTGTGTTTGGGTTTCTGCTCCCAGTGGTGTACTAAATTACCTCTGGCAAAGTCATCATTACCTCTATAAATTCATTTTTTAATTCCCATTATCCTTAGGACTTTCATTTTTTTCTTCATAAATATCAAAATGATCTTTTAAAAAGAAGCAGCTATGATCTTACTGTTCTGTTAAAACTGGTAGATTTCCTGTATTGTTGACGTAAAGTCTCAGAACCTTAATACCTAACTACCCATTCTTAATTTATACATATTTCCTATTTACTTTAAGCATGGGAGGCAGATGAGTTCTTTAATTTTTTTGAACAAAACTCATATCAGAGCATTTGCTGAGTTTCACTCTGTTGCCCTCAGTAGAGTGTCCTGGCATCATAGCTCAACACAATCTCAAACTCTTGGGCTCAAGTGATCCTCTTGCCTCAGCCTCCCAAGAAGCTGAGACTACAGGTGCCTGCCACAACACCTGGCTATTTTTAGAGATGTGGTCTCGGACTCATGAGCTCAGGTGATCCACCTGCCTCATCCTCCCAGAGTGCTGGGATTACAGGCCTGAGCCACCATGCCTAGCCTGCATTTTGTCCCTTTTTAAGATTTTTCTTTATTTTCACTTGCTTTCTTTGGATAGTGCTTATCCTTCTTTGAGACTTCAGCTTAAATTTATATTGTCAGTAAAATCTCCCTGAAAAAAACCTGTATTTCATGGTTCTAGAACTGAGTATAGCTCTTAAAGTATTATTAGCACAAAGATGTACTGAATAAGGCCAGATGCGGTGGCTCATGCCTGTAATTCCACTCTGGGAGGCTGAGATGGGTGCATCACCTGAGCTCAGGAGTTCGAGACCAGCCTGAGGCAGAGCGAGACCCTGTCTCTAAAAAATAGACAGGCGTTGTGGCAGGTGCCTGTAGGCCTAGCTACTTGGGAGGCTGAGGCAAGAGAATCACTTGAGCCCAAGAGTTTGAGGTTGCTATGAGCTATGTATGATGCCACAGCACTCTACTGAGAGTAACAAAATGAGACTCTGTCTCAACAAAAAAAAAAAAAAAAAAAAAAAAAAAAAAAAAAGAAAACAGATGTACTAAATGAGCAGATGGGGAAGACATGATGAACACAAAGGTGGAAGTACTTGCATTTATGTCTTCCCTTTGAAGTTGGTATAGGTGCAGTAAAAGCAAATGTTTTAAACTGTATCTCAAGACTATGTAGGCTGAT
>CAUYQV010007943.1:0-18544 GCA_963574575.1 Galagoides demidoff
TATGTTGAACCAGCCTTGAGATCCTGGGATAAAACCCACTTGGTCATGGTGTATAATTTGCTTTATGTGTTGCTGGATAGTGTTTATTAGGATCTTATTGAATATTTTCACATCAATATTCATTAGTGATATTGATCTGTAATTTTCTGTTCTTGTTGGGTCTTTTCCTGGTTTGGGGATCAAGGTGATGTTTGCTTCATAGAATGTGTTTGGCAGTTTTCCTTCTTTTTCTATATTTTGGAAAAGGTTAAGTAATATAGGTACTAGTTCCTCATTAAAGGTTTGGTAGAATTCTGACGTGAAGCCATCTGGTCCCAGGCTTTTCTTTTTAGGGAGACTTTGTATAGTTGATGCTATTTCAGAACTTGATATAGGCCTGTTCAATATTTCCACTTCATTCTGACTAAGTCTTAGAAGGTGGCATACTTCCAAATATTGGTAAATTTCCCTCAGATTATTGTATTTCTGATAATAAAATTTCTTGTAATATTCACTAAGGATTTTTTGAATTTCTGAGGGGTCTGCTGTTATTTTGTTTTTACCATTTCTGGTTGATAAAATTAGAGATTTTACTCTTTTCCTTGTTAGGTTGGCCAAAGGTTTATCTATTTTATTGACCTTTTCAAAAAAACAACTTTTTGTTTTATTGATCTGTTGTATAATCCTTTTGTTTTCAATTTAATTTAATTCTGCTCTAATTTTGGTTATTTCTTTTCTCCAGCTGTGTTTAGGATTGGAATGTTCTTCCTTTTCAGTTGCTCCAGATGTCCCTTTAGGTTGTTAATTTCCTCTCTTTCTGTTCTCTTCAGGAAGGCTGCCGTGCTATAAATTTCCCTCTAAGGACTACCTTTGCAGTATCCAAGAGGTTTTGGTAACTCATGTCTTCATTATCATTTTGTTCCAAAAACTTGATAATTTCCTTCTTGTTCTCGTCTTTGACTCACCTATCATTCAGCATAAGGTTATTTAGCTTCCATGTTTTTGTATGAGTCTCCAGATTCCTATTGTTACTGAGTTCAACTTTTATTCCATATGGTCTAAGAAGACGCATGGAATAATTTCTATTCTATTAAATTTACTGAGGTTAGATTTGTGACCTAAGATGTGGTCTATTTTGCAAGGTTCTTATTGGAGGATCTATCCAACACTGCCAAAAGAATATTAAAAACTCCGACTATGATGGAACTGGGAGAGATCAAGTTGCTCATGCCTATTAGAGTATCTCTTATAAATTTAGGTGTATTCTGCTTAGGTGCATAAATATTGATAATTGAAATATCATCATATTGAGTATTACCCTTAACAAATAGAAAGTGACCATCATTATCCTTGCTTACTTTTGTTGGTTTAAAGCCGATTATATCTGCAAGTAAAATTGCAACATCTGCTTTTTTCTTCTTTCAATTTTCCTGGAATATAAATGACCATGTCTTCACACTGAGTCTGTATTTATCTTTAAAAGTAAGATGAGATTCTTGTATGCAACAGATATCTCGCCTGATTTTTTGTATCTAGTCAGCCAACCTGTGCCTACTTAGAGGACAATTTAAGCCATTCACAGTGATTGAGAATATTGATAATCCTGGTAAAATTTGGGGTATCAAGTTACTCGAAAGTCCAGTGGACATTTTTAATCCTTTTGCCACTGTGAAAGATGGAATTTGATCAAAAGTTTCTGAGTGAGTTTACTTTTGTGGTGGAGGATTTCACTGGTCATTATGGAGGATAGGTCTGAGAATATCCTGGAGAGCTAGTTTAGTTATGGCAAATATCTTCAACATGTGAATGTCGTTAAAGTATTTAATTTCTCCATCATAAATGACACTCAGTTTAGATGGATACAGGATCCTGGGTTGAAAGTTATTTCATTTTAGGAGATTAAAAGTTGATGACCATCCTCTTCTAGCCTGAAAGGTTTCAGCAGAGAGATTAGCAGTCATTCTAATATTCTTCCCCTTGTACGCTATGGTTTTCTTACATCTAGCTACTTTCAGAATTTTCTCTTTCATATTAACTTTAGTGAAGTTAATTATGATGTGCCCAGGGGATGTCTTATTCAGATTGAGTCATGCTGGGGTTCTGAAACTCTCTGCTACCTGAATTTCAGAATCTCTTGGCATGTCTGGAAAGTTCTCTTTCATAATTTCATGAAGAACCTCTGTGTTTTGTGAAACAAGTTTGTTGCCTTCAGAGATTCCTATAAGGCGAATATTAGTATTCTTTGAGTTATCCCAGAGCTCTCTGAGAGAATGATCCATTTTTGCTCTCTATTTCTCTTTATCTTTGAGCACTTGGGCACATATAAGAGCTTTGTCTTCCACATCAGAGATCCTTTCTTCTGCCTGCTCCATTCTGTTACCAAGGGATTCTACAGTATTTTTCAGATATTTGAGGGCTGCAAGCTCTTGCCTCAATGTGTCAAGATTTTTGGTCATTTTATCTTTGAAATTGTTGATTTCTTGAGACATCTTTAGAATAATTTCTTTAAATTCTATTTCCCTCTTTTCCTCCATTCTGTTGATCTTATTTGCTATCCAGACTTTGAACTCAATTTCTGACATCTCAGTCATTTGCTTATGAATGGGATCTTGTGCTGTATCTATCATATCATTCCTTGGGGGAGTTGATCTACTCTGATTATTCCTGTTGATAGAGTTTTTCTGTATATTCCAACCCATATTTGTTTTTCACCCTTTGCTAGATGAACAGAAAAGGTAAATGTGGTTGGGAATTTGTAGGGTTGTGGTTAACCAGCCCTTTGTCAAGTATCTGGGACTTATGGCTGCAGCTTTTTCCCTATAGCTTTGCAAAAGAACCATATAGTATTACAGTCTGAGGCTGAGGAAACCTGCTTGGTGTGGTGAGGTTTGGTGGCTCTGTCTTGTGTTCAGCTGGTTCTTGTTCAATCCTAGTGGATCAGTGACTCTGGTGGAGTCTTAACTGTGGATAGATACAAGCAATTAAGACAGCCCACCACCTGTGGATATCTATTAGAGGAGGAAAATCAACCCTTCCCATTTCTACACAACCAAGGTATCAACTGAGGGGGGCCTTGGGACATTGGCCCAGGTTAGGAGTTCCAAACCAATATATCCAATCTGTATGAACTTTCAACTGGGAGAGTTTAAAAGTTTCCAGCAACTAGAAGGCAGAGGTCTACTAGCTGCTCACATTTGGCTCACTCTGATGCTCAGTGAAGTCAAAAAGTCTTGCCTGGTAGCAGGGCTGGATAAGAGGTCTGAGTCTCTTTCTGCACTTTGCTCCTCTTTTTCGCCCAATCACTGGTGGTCCAACAGGTCTGAAGTCCTGCTCCCTCCAATGAGCAGGTGTACTGGGAGTTTGCGCCTGTCAGAGTCAACAGAAGTTCAATGCCCCTGCAGCCTGGCCAGTACCCTCTGCTACCAGCCCATTGGGGAAGCTGAGGCCTGCCCACCTTAGGTACTCAGTAGGCACTGGCTAGTGTTCCACTTGGTCTCAGTCTAATCCTGAGGGTAACAAGTCAGAGAATTTTTTTCTCTCACAGCCACTGTGCCTTTGCCCCTGCCACTCTGCAGCACCAGTATCCCTATAGAGTGAGTTCTGGTTTCCTCTGGAAGATTGCAGAGTTGGGGAGGTGTCTCTTCAAAATTAGACCCCAGTGGGCTCGCTCTATTGAGTTGGATCTTTGTGGGAAGTGACCCTGTGCAGGTCCCAGGGTGACCACCACAGTCAGAAACTTCTGGCTGTAGGAGCAACTCCGGGAGTGCAGGTACACGGATTCAGCAGCAGGGCTGGGGAGGCTGCAGCAATTCTGGCCATTCCCAGTGGCCGGTGACTTCAGCAAGGAGAGCTCTCAGCTCAGGAGTCTGGTCAGGCAGGGGCACTGCGCAGAGGCTGGGAGGGTGTGTGGAGGCTGGGAGTGCCACCGGCATGGGGAGCACTGGCTCTGGTAGTCAGTGGTGGCCGGCTGTGCAGGGGTTTGGTGGGGTGGCGCTGGGAGAGCAACCCATGGAGTCCCACCTCTGGTGGTCACAGGCAGGCCAGCTGGGCGGGGTGGATGGCTGGGCGCCAGGAAAGCAGCCCAGGGAGTGCTGGCTCTGGCAGTCACAGGCAGGCTGGTTGGTTGCGGGGAGCACAGCCCAACCTGTGCCATCTCTGGCAGTCACAGGTGGCTGGCAGCAGGGCGCTTGGTCTGGCAGGGGGTGGAGGACGATGCTCTTCAGCCTCCTCTCACAATCTATGCAGGCAAGGGAGAAGGGGTGGACTGAGAGTTCAGAATGGCAGGGAAAACGTTAGTTCAATTTTTCTGCCTGGGAGTGAATGTTCGAAGTCTCATCAGTATTCCTCTAGGGAAGTAGCCCCCACTTCCTATAGCTCTCACACATGGGGTGAGAAAATAGGTCCTCAGTTCACCGCTCACCTGTAGAAAACCTGTAGAAGTTGGCTTTCTTGGAGTTGCAGCCTGCCTCAGCAGAGGTGACCTGCAGATATCACTCTTCTCTCTCAGCTGACTCCCAAACTTTAGCTTAATCGGTTACTTTCTGGACTATATCTGGAGGGGAGCTTCTGTAGGAGGCTGACTTCAGTTGGCCATCTTGCCCCTTCCTTCCCACTTGCTTCTAAATGTGTTTTTGCCAGTGTTTTATTTTTGAATTTGAAATCAGAGATTAGTCAACATGAGAGAAAATATTAAGAAATTCATTCAAGGAATGAATTCATGGACCAAGGACCTACTGAAGAAAGAAATTCAAGTAACAATAAGAGAAACTCTAGTGAATTAAACACTTCTCCACATTTAAACATCATAGGATTTGTTAGTCAGAAAAGAACAGAAAAAGCACCAGAGCTCCTGGCAGAGGAAAAGTCCCAAGTCAGAAAATCTCCACCTGGGTCCTTCTTCTAGGGGTATATATAGTCACTTGTGTCCTTCGTAGTTCCTTTTGGCAAAGATTTGGTAAAAAATGAATGGACACAGTCTGCTCCCTGGAGCAAGATGAATGATCACATTAATGAGAGATTCATTCACTTCCCCAGGGCAAGGTGAATGTGCCATTCCCTTCATGAAATTGCCCAGGCCTGGGACATGAGGAGTCCCTGTTCATCCCTGCATAGGAGAACCCTGTATCACCCTTAGGTCTTTGAAATGCTCCCAGGGGAGTAGCAAGCAGAGGAGGGCTCTCTAGGTTCGAAGATAGTTCTGGGGGTGGCATGGGCAGCAGTTTGGGCTGTACCACGGTCTCCCTGATCTGACTAGGGACCCATGGGCTTTTGCCACTGGCCGTTCTCTGCAGCATTTGGTTCTCTAGCCCTTGCCTTCCTGAGGCGTGCAGCAAAAACACCCCCGGGCAGAAGTGCAGAAGGCATGGAGAGTCCTCCCAGGTGATCAAGCATGCCTCCAGTTGGGATGCCACACACTTGAATGACGATCATTATACTTTGTATATGCTTGTATAAAAATATCACATGTGGGAGGTGCCTGTGGCTCAAAGGAGTAGGGAGCTGGCCTCATATTCCAGAGCTGGTGGATTCAAACCTGGCCCGTGCCAAAATCTGCAAAAAATTAAATAAATAAATAAATAAATAAATAAATAAATAAATAAATAATGTTACATGTGCTGCATAAATATGTACAACTATTATGTATTCAAATAATTAAAAATCGAGATGGCACCTGTGGCTCAAAAGGGGTAGAGCGCCAGCCCCATATGCCAGAGGTGGCAGGTTTGCCCTGGCCAAAAAAAAAAAAAAAAAAAAAAAAAAAAAAATTGAAAATATGGAGACTTTACATCTTTTACATTTATCTGGATGGAGTTGAAATACATTCTTCTTAGTAAAGCATCATAAGAATGGAAAAAATATCCTATGTACTCCATACTAATGTGAAATCAATATATAAACAATTACGTGCTCTTAAGAACAATAAAACACTAATATAGTACTGTTCACGGATTGGTGGGGCAGGATGTTTCGCTGAAGGAGGGAGGGCATGAAGCGGGATCTCACTGAATGTGCACCTTGTTGGCGTGTATAACATGCCTCCTGGGGCGTCTAGAAAATGGAACTTTACCCTGAAATTGAGAACAGTGTAACCTAAAAATTTTACTTTCATATTAATTTGATTTAACCAAAAAAAAATTTTAAAGATTTTAAATAAATAAAATAAATATGTGCTTACTTGCAGCCTTTTAAAAACCTGTTGTACAATGTGATTAAAAAAAAATTTGTTTCCAAAATAATGTACATGCATACATAAAATAAATGAGCCATAAAAAGTAGTTATTGAAAGATCTAGCCTTCGATGGGACGTAAAACATGAATAAGCCAATACCTATACCATGTTCCTTATTAGAAACATTGGAGATTATTTAAAAAAATTTTTAATAACTTCAGTGCAGTTCAAAATAAAACACTAATGATAAAATGCCAGAAATTTGATAAATATTTCTAATTACTTGTTAGAGAACAATTAGAAGAATAGACCCTCAAAGGAAAGTTTTATAAATGGAGAAAATAAGAAGGTATAGAGTTTAAGTTTGTCCTATACCTAACAACAATTCAAAAATAAAAAGGGAAAAAAATTATTGTCATTTATTTGTCCCCAAAATGCCTTAGTAAACAGAAAAAAAAATAACAAATATTATAAAAATAAGCAGCATCAAAAACATTGACATTTAAATATATTTTTAAGAGGAAAAGAAACTGGGTGAACACAACAGAAGAAATATAGTAACAGATTAAATATGCCAGGCACAAATAAATATGGAGAAGAATCCTCAAGGAAGGGAAAATGTATTAATAGCATTAACCTTAAAATAAGAAAACCTATATTACTATGAATTTTAAATAACATATTGATAATCCATGTCATGCTATTTTAACTATGTATAATTTATTTAAGTAATTAGCTCTTCTCGTCTAGTCTTTCATCTGGCTATCCAGTTTTTTCTTCTTTGGAACTATGGATGAATTAAGCACGTTAGTTCCATTCTATTTTCTTTGAATTTCACTGAATGTCAATCTGTACTCCCAACAGAAAGGTGTGCAATATTCAGAAGAGAAAGGCAATTGAGGGAAACAAAGATGTTCTTGGTGGGATGATTTAAAAAGGACTCCCCATTTAATTTTCACTTAGTATAACAGGAAGCCTTACTCAAGAAGCACTAGTGCCTCTTTGGTATAGCAAAACCATAATTTACTATATGTAATGCTCAAAAAATAAGATTGATATATTAATGTCAAGTGTTATTTTTCTGAGATATCACACAAATATTATAGTTAAATTAAGTAAAATTATCTCTTATATTCTTTACAAATACATTAGAATCTCTGTAAGTCAACCACCCAAGAGACTGTAACTAACTGGGCAACATACGGAGGGGTCAACATAAGGAACTAGGCCTAGTGCACTGATGCGTACACGTGGTGCATGTCCGATCTCTGAAAATTAGATCAGCTTAAGGCTATGGTTCATGAAGAGAGGTGGTCAGCTGCAGAGCATGGAGGCTCTACTTAAACACCTTAATGTTTTACCTTGCTATTAAGATTAGTGGAATAGTTCACAGCACACAAAACCATTTATATCTAGCTTATACATGATTCAAAAACCTAAACCTAAATCAGATCAATGCTGTTTCACTGGCTCCCCTAGTTGAATTTTCTAGGAGAACTGAGGTGCTGCCAATTTAAGTTGTTCAGTAAAAAGTCAGCAAGACAAAAAAGAACTTAAGACATTTTGCTACAAATATGCCATGTTGTGAACGCCACTCACTGTGCCATTTAATTTTAATGTTAAAAGTAGTTTTTATTTTAAAAAAAAGTAACAATGAAATTTACAAGTACAAATAATAACCATGTACTTATTGATTTGATAATTTATTGGCTAAAATTAACCCACACTAGCCTCAGATTATTCACATTCAAAATAAATTTGGACTAGATACTATCATAATTTCATACTAGTTTAGCTATGGTTCTTAGAAAAAACTATAAATAAGGAACTGACATTTTAAATCAGGCACAAATTTTACTTCTCAATGCAAGAAAGATTTTTATTGTGATAAATGCTACATAATATTTCTGAAAAATTCTGGGCATCTCTAATTTTGTAATACTTCCCATGAAAAAGGAATTAAACAAGTTTGAGAAATAGAGAGTAATGTCTATCATCATTTTGTAGGCCTAGATAAATTCTGCTGTACAAAAATGGTGTTAACTTTATTCAGTTTTTTGTTGTCTAAATAACCACTGTGCCATAGATCTAATGTCCCTTAAGACAAATGATGTGACATTCATGACCCAATAGCTTAGGTATTTTTCTCAGGTTTGTTTATTTTTTCAAGACATTTAATATTCTATTTACAGTTTCTTATACATGCTTAAGAATCACAGATGATTTTTTAAATGACCCACAAAACAGAAGAATAATGATATCTTAAATCAGTAGCATCACTTGTCCATCCACTGCTCACTTCCTGCTGTGTTGTCCAGTTCTTAACAGGCCAGGGACTATTATGGGCTGCAGCCTGGGAATGGGAGACCACAGCCTGAGATAGTTAACCACATTCATTTGTTGTGGTAGGCATTGTTGGTTGACTTCCTAATAGCCATCCCCCTGCTTCCTTGCTACTAGAACACTGATTTTGTCTAGGCATAGGGTAGTAATGAAGGCAAGGATAGTGGGTCCTTCCAGAGTCTTTGGAGATAAACTCTGTTTAGTCTGAGCCAATCGTGGTCATTCTATTCCCTCTTCCCAGTGATTTGCATGGTGATAGACATGTTGAGAGTTCTGGCCTGTGAGATGTAAAGATAAGTCTATTGAGGGGCCTTCTGGAAAAGGTTTTGCTCCCTGATAAAATGGACTATGCGAGGAAAAACTACTTTTTTTTCCAGATCATGTTTATGAGAAAGTGATTCGTGGAGCTGGGGCAGTCATAACCAGGAATAAGCTGGGGGTGAAGGCCAATCTGCTGAGGATGATAGAGCAGAGGAAAGGTTCTGGGTCATTAGTAACATTGTTGGGCCACTGTAGCCTTCAGAATCACCGTGTGAGATAATTCATGTCTTTGTTATTTATGTTGAGTTTAGTTTAATATTGTTTACTTGCAGCTGAAAGCTTCCTGACATCCCATCATCCCATGGCATATAGGTTATCCAATGATGTGAGCTGGTTCAAAGAGCCAATTCTAAATTTTCAAAAATATGGGGAACTGGTTGATGATAGCTTGAATTCAATCATTATGGAAATATTTCCACCACAGAAATTGGCAAATATGACAAATCAAGCCTTCAAGAATCATTTATTAATGCATTAAATTCTAGTACATAACTGGTTACTTTTTTACTCAAAAAATGTTTCTAAAAAGTCATATTTACTCAAAATGTCATTGGCACATATTTTACTTGTACAGATATTCTATTTTCACTTTACCTGATAACAAATGGATGAGCAAATTTCAGCTTTCCCCCAGGCATATAATGATGTGCTTAGTCATCAGTAAAACATTAATTTCACTAAAGAGTAGTAATTTGAGGAACTCCATAGTGAGTCCTTTGTGTTGGGAACACTCTTCCCCTATTTTTACTTCAAATACATCAAACATGGTGCCCCTCCATAATTTAAATGACTCATCATCTCCTAAATTGCAGTGTGTTTCTCACATAGGTCTGTGTCCCTCTGATTCCTAGTCAGGAGACCCTTGTCCCCACTACTCCTGGGCCCTTCACAAAAATTAAATAAATATAAAAACTAATAAACAAATAAAATCAATAGCAATAACACACATTAATAAGAAATGGCTAAATTTTATCTATAGTATTATTCATTGCTCTTAATTTAGTTGAAAGTTGAGAAATGTATAGTATTTCAGATAAAGCATAACATTGACAAGAGCAATAATTCTGAGTTATAATCAATGCAGTGATGTTAGAATTCAGTAAAAATATGAAAATTTTATAATACTTTAAAAATATCACTCTACATTATTTTAATCCTTAAAAACATCATTATACAGATGGAGCAAGATCTTAGACTAGGGACATCTATGCATTAGCCACTTGCCGTGAGATTGGAGGAAGAAGATTCCAGCAATCTCTGCCTGGGATGTCCTGCCCAGAAACATCATTCTGGGGGCACAGTGAGATAGCAGGTGACTCCTGGAGTCAAGAAGGGAGTCAGGAGCAGTGGAAGACTGGCACAGAAGGTGAGTGGGTGTGTGCACAAGCTGCCAGCCCTCTGATGAAGGGCTAGAGACAGGGAAGCCCTGTCATGAACTTTTTTTTGGACTCAAGTGCTCACCAAAGATGCATTGGGAAGGCTTAAGTGAGCAAGTGAACTTAAATAGCACCAGGTGGCTGGTAATGAACCACAACCAGGGTGGAACTCCCATCAGCTCAGCTACTAGCAGGGCACTGCCATTGTGGAAAGGCTGCTTGTGAAGAACAGCCTATAGACTCTCAGCATGTGGTCAGCTCTGACATGCCTGTTGAGCTTAGACAGCCACAAAGTGTGAGTTGGGTGCCTTTTGCAGCCCTGGGAAAGCCCCTTTGCCCAAGGAGCACTGGTTGGAAGGTCAAGGCATATCTCCTAACAAGTTTAGCAAGAGCTTCAGAATTCCAACCCTGCAGGGATTGAATGCTACTGAAGGGGCCACGCAAATACATTGAGAGCAAATAAAACCAGAAGATGGAACTTGGTCCTCCCAGCAACTAGATAATGGCTTCAAGCCTTCATTTCATATAGCAGAATCAGCATTTGTGTTCTGTGTCTCCTAACCCCAGAGTGCCACCAGATGTACAGACATATATTGCATCATAAATCTTTTTTCTCCTTCTCCCAGTCTCCTCGAAACACCACATGGTGTCCAGTCAGTATATTGCAATATATATATTTTTTAATTTTAAAAATATTTTTTGTTTTTGTTTTGTTGGACTTTTATTTTTACATTTTAACTTTCTTGAATATCAAAGTTTCCATTTTGGCTATTGTTTTTCTGACTACTTTATGCTTTCTTTACTGTTTACTCCCTTTTATTCTTTCTTTTTAGTAGAGGTTTGTCTAATTTCTTCATTTTTCCTGCATACATTTCTCAAACAACAACTAAGATATCTCCATTTTGCTTACAGATTATATAATTTTATTTTTAATTTTCTTCAATGATTTTTTTTTTGTTTACTGTTTTGTTCTATTTCATTCTGTATGCTATTTATGGTACAGAGCCTCACTCTGAGCCCATGCTGGGGTGTCATGGCATTGGCCTGGCTCAAGGAGGCTTTGAGCCCTCTGTCTAGAGCATCCTTCTAGTTTCGGCCTGTCAAAGGGTAGTATTTATAGGTTCCTAGTGTGACACACTGCTGATTTTATTCCCTATTTGTTAGAAGTGCTGTCTTGTTTATAGTCAGGCTACTAATGTGCTCCTGACTGCAAGGGACTCACCTAACCTGGCTCCTCTAGAGTCCTGAAATTGCAGGTGTTGGTCAAAGCATCCTGTTGAACACCACTATTACTCCAATCTTTCTCTTTCTTCTCTCCTTTATAATTTTTTTCTTACACCCCCTTTTTCTCCTTTTCTGATGTTTTTCCTTTTGTACTTTTCATATTTCTTTTGGCCCTATGCTAAAAGGATACTCCAATAACTAAGCACAAAAACAAGGACCTTTAAAGAGAAGGAGGAAGTGAAAAGGAAGAAAACACATATGAAGAGAAATAAACAAAATAAATCTGTCAACATGAAGAAACAGGACATGCCAACCCAACCCCAAGGTATCATGAGGCTACCACAAAGGATCCCATCTATAAAGAAATTATGGAAATTGCAGAAAGGGAATTTCAAGTTTGGAAGGCAAAATAATGAAGAAAATTGAAGGGAAAGGGGAAAATCACCAAATGGAAATCCAAAAACTGACCAAAGAAATGAATGAAAGACATGATAAATAAGAAATAATACATCAGAGCTTAAGGAATTGAAGGAGTCACTGGGGAAATTTAAAGATGCAGTAGAAAGTATCAGTAACAGATTGATCATGGAGAAATAGAATCTCAGAGCTGAAGGATAAGGCTCTTGAGCTAACTTGGACATGTAAAGAGGCGGAAAAGAATAGACTAAAAGGTAAGGTAAAAGCAGAACAATTGCTTAGAGAGTTATTGGACTTTACAAAATGTTCAAATATATTATTTATAGGTATTAATGAAAAGGAAGAAGCACAACCCAAAGGAATGGAAGCCCAAAGTATATCATAAATAAGAATTCCCCAAGCATCACCAAAGATTTCAATACTTTTTTTTAGAGGGATATCAAAATCTGATTCATCTCAATACATTTAGAACATCTCCAAGACACATTGTAATGAACCTGGACAGGGTAAAAAAGAAAGAGAACTTTTACATGCAGCCAGGAGTAAGCACCAATAGTCCTATGGGGCAGATGAATGGATGACAATAGACTTTTGAGCTGAAACTACTCAAGCCAGAGAGAATGGTCATCTACCTTTCATTTTCTTAAAAAAAATTTTTTTTCATCCCAGATTCTGTATCTGCTACACTAAACTTCAAATTCTATGGAGAAATCAAATCAAATATTTTACTGACACACAAACATTGAGGAAATTAGCCACAATATAACCAACTCTGTAGGAAATACTCAGACCTGTTCTCTGCACTGACAATCACAATGGAACACAGGCAAAGTAGACACCAGAAACAAAAGGACAAAACCTAGGTTCCACAGTGGCATAAAGGGTAAAACTAAGCAATGGACACTCACAAAATAAGATGACTAAAACTCTACCATACTTATCAATTCTCTCCATAAATGTAAATGGCTTGAATTCCCCACTAAAGAGGCACAGGTTGGCTGACTTGATGAAAAAGCATAAGCATCTATATGTTGTATTCAGGAAACACACCTAACCTTGAAGGACAAAAGAAGACTCGGGGTGAAGTGTTAAAAATGATACTTTAGGCAAATGAAAATCAGATTAAAAGAGAGGTCACATCTTATTTTCAGATGCAGGTGGATTTAAAGCAACTAAAATTAAGAAAGATAAAGACGGTCACTACTTACTGGTCAAGGAAACAATACAGAAAAGGACATTTAAATTCTAAATATATGTGCACCCAATTTAAATACTCCCAGACTCATGAAATGAATCAATATTTTTCTGATTAATAGGGTAACCTACAAAACCATAATAGCAGGGGATTTTAACACATCTCAGACAGAATTGAACATATACTCTAAACAGAAACTAAACAAAGATACAAGGGACTTAAACGTGACCCTAGAACAAATGGGCTTAATAGACATGTAGCGTACACATTATCTCAATGAAAATGAATATATGTTCTTCTCATCAGCCCATGGAATGTCCTTCAAAATTGATTATATCTGAAGGCACAAATCAATGTTTAATAAAATTAAATAATTGAAATTATACTGTGTATATTTTCAGACAAACAGGGATTATAGGTCAAACTCAACTCCAGCAAAAATTTTCTTCCCTCTATAAAGGAATGGACTTTCCCCAACCTTGTGCTGAATGATAGTTGGGTCAAGGAGGATATGAGAAAGGAATTTATTAGATTTCTTGAACAAAATGACTATGAAGCCACAGTAACTGAAACCTGTGGGATACTGCAAAAGTGTCCTGAGAGGAAAATATTTCACATTACATGTCCACATCTGAAAAAATAGCAAGAGTGCACATCAACAACCTTATGAATCATCTCAAAGAAATGGAAAAGGAAGAGCAATCCAATCCAATACATACCAGAAGAAAATAAATAACCAAAATTAAAAAATAAGTGAAATTGAAAACAAAAGGATCATTCAGAAAATTAATAAAACAAAAACTTGGTTCTTCAGGAAGACAAAAAAAATTAATAAACCTTTGGCCAAATTAGCTAGAAACTAAAAAGTAAAATCTCTAATAACCTCAATCAGAAACAAAAAAGGGAAAATAATACAGATAACTTAGTGATGCAAGAGATTATTTCTCATTACCACAAGAAACACTAGGCCCATAAATTTGACAGTGAAGAGGAAAAGGAACATTATAACAGAACACAACATCCCTAGACTTAACTAGGAAGAAAGACATTTCATGAACAGACCATTATCAAGAACTAAAATTGAAGAAGCAATGAAACAACTCCCAACAAATACAAAAACAAAAAAGTCATGGTCAAGATGGCTTCACACCAGAATTCTATCCAACCTTGTGTACCTGTACTACAGAAACTACTCCAAAATTTTGAGAAAGAAGGACCATTCCCCAATACATTCTATGAAACAAACAGTTGGGAAAGGACCCTACTGAAAAGGAGAACTACAAACAAATTTCTTTAATCAATATTGATGCAAAAATACTCAATGAAATCCTAGAAAATAGATTACAGCTACACATTAGATCAAATTGGCTTCATCACAGGGAAGCAAGGCTAGTTTAACATACAAAAATCCATAAATATAATTTATCTCATAAATAGAACCAAAAACAAAGGTCATATGATCCTCTCATTAGATGCATAAAAAGCATTTGTTAAAGTCAGCATCCTTTTCTAACAAGAACACTGAAGAAAATAGGTATAGGTGGCACATTTCTTAAACTGATTCAAACCGTGTATGACAAACCCACAGCCAATATCACACTGAATGGAGTAAATCTGGAAAGCTTTACCACTTAGAACTGGAAACAGACAAGGTTGTCCTCTATCACCACTGCTAATCAGTATGATTCTGGAAGTTCTAGCCAATGCAATCAGGAAACACAAGGATATAAAGGGCTTCCAAATGAAGGTAGATGAGGTCCAATTCTTTCTGTTTGTTGATGATATAATCTTACACTTAAAAAAACACAGAGGCTCAACCACAATAGTCCTGGGGGAAGTGATCAAGAAATACAGTAATGTCTCAGAGTATAAAATTAATGTCTACAAACCAGTAATGGCCAAGTTGAGAAGCAAATCAAGGACTCAACACCCTACAAAGAAGCTTCAACGAAAAAGAAATACCTGGGAATATACCTAACAAAGGAAGTGAAGAATCTCTATGAAGAGAATTATAAAACCCTAACAAGAAATAGAAGAATATTAACAAATGGAATAACATACGGCGACCTTGGCTCAGAACGTCTATACCACCCAAAGAAATCTACACATTCAATCCAATCCCCATTATAATGCCAACATCGTATTTTGAAGAACTGGAAAAAAATGTTCTTCATTTTCTATGGAACCAGAAAAAATCCATTTAGACCAGGCAATTCTTAGTGATAAAAACAAAGCTGGAAGCATCACTATCTCAGAACTCAGGCTATTTTACAAGTCCACAGTGATCAAAACAATATGGTATTGGCACAAAAATAGAGACAGACATATGGAACAGAATAAAAAACCAAGAGATGAAACCAATCTCTTATCACCATCTGATCTTCAACAAACCAAATAAAAGAATACAGTGGGGAAAACCTCCTCAGTAAATGGGTGTGGGAAAACTATTTAATCACATGTAAAAGACTGAAACTGGACCCACACTTTTCACCACTTACAAAAATCAAATCAAGATGGATAAGATATTTAAATCTAAGACATGAAATTATAAAAATCCTAAAAGAAAGTGTGATAAGAACTCTTAATGGTGTAGCCTTCAGGAAAGGTAAAGAAGACTTTGATGGCAATTATAACAGCAAAAATTAACAAATGGTACTTAATTAAGCTGAAAAGCTTCTGCACAGCTAAGGACACAACAATCAAAGCAAATAGACCATCTTCAGAACGGAAAACATATTTTTATTTGACAAATCTGAGAAAGTGTCAATAACTAGAATTTATAGATAATTAAATTAATCAACCAAAAAGAGCAAACAATCTTCTCCATCTTCAGGCAAGAAACATGAATGGAACCTTCGCTGAAGAACACAGATGAATGGCTAAGAAACATGAAAAAATGCTCATTGTCTCTAATTATCAGAGAAATGCAAATCGAAACCACACAGAGAAATTGCCTAATCATAGTGAGAATAGCCCACATCACAAAGTCTCAAGGCTGTAGATGCTAATGTAGATGTGGAGAGAAGTGAACACTTTCATCCTGTGAAAGAAGTATGGGGAATCCTCAAAGAATTCAAATGCAACCTCTCATTTGATCCTGTAATCCTATTACTAGGCATCTACCCAGAAGAAAAAGAATCATTTTATTATGAGGACATTTGTACTACATCATTTATCCCTGATCAATTTACAATCTCCAGGGTGTGGAAATACCTAAATGCACACCAACCCAGGAGTGCACTAATAAGCTGTGGCATATCTATACCATGGAATACTATTCAGCCATAAAAAAGATAGAGACTTTAAGTCTTTCATATTAACCTGGGTAGAGTTGGAACACATTCTTCTTAGTAAAGTATCACAAGAATGGAGAAGCAAGAATCCGTTGTACTCGATCCTAATATGAAGCCAGTAGATGATCAAATATGTACATACCCACATGAGAGAAAAACTAAATCAATTCAAGGTGTGAGGAAGTGGGGAGAGGAGGGAAGGGAGAGAGATGGGAGGTAATGGTGTATGACACACCTCTTGGTGGCAGGACACAAGAGGCAATAGGGACTTTACCTAAAAAATACAAATGATGTAACCTAATTCTTTGTACCCTCAATGAACACAAGGGGTGGCCAGACCCAAGAGGTAATAGGGACTTTACCTAACAAATATAAACAACGTAACCTAATTTTTTGTATGTTCAATGAAGCTGAAACAATTTTAAATGACAGAGAGAGAGACAGAGAGAGAGAGAGAAAATGTTGATTTTACATCTGGAGTTGGATTACATTCTTCTTAGTAATTATCATAAGGATGGAAAAGCAAGTATCCAATATACTCAATATTAATATGAAGCCAGTATATAAACTAATACATGCCCACACAGGAGAAAAAGCTATTCATTTCAAGTTGTTGGAAAGGCAGAGGAGGCAGAGAGAGGGAGAGAGAGGGGACTGATTTGCCCCCACCTAATGGGCAAATGTAAGGGTATATGGCACACCTCCTGGTTATCAGACACAACTACAACAGGGACTTTATGTAACAAATGCCAACATTGTAACTTAATTGATTATTTGTACACCTATATTAATTTGAAATTTAAAAAAATTATACTCAGTGTATATACTGTATTATATACAGTATAATAATATATTACAGTATAATGACCATTTTGACTATTATAAGACATTTTTACACAATTCATTACATAAATAAATATCCTTCACAAATGTAACTAATTTTTTCCTAAACAATTTTCCATTTTATTTTTACAATTTGGACAACTTATTTTCTTTTTACTCCCACGACATAGCAATATCTGGTACCAAGTAGGAACTTACTAACTACTTGATATGTTAATTAATGCACTTATTAAAATTAGATAATTAATTCCTACAACTGTCTATTGAAAGATTTCCATGGAATGAATAGATTCAACTGTTGTTTCAATGTTTTCTTCTAATCTGTAATTATCTAAATAAAAGTCTAGGTCAAAGTTAGCTAAATTTCTTTTCTCTCCAGGTAGTCTCACAAAACTATTACAACTACTTGTACTCATATTTATCAACATGGTTGGTTTTCATAGATAACAAGGCAGTGTGAACAGGATATTACTTATGTGTTCAAAATTTTCCAAATGTCATAAGATAGTTGAAGAGAAAATTTTATTAGAACTTTCTATTGAGGCGGAGCAAGATGGTGGAGGAGATGCACCCCTGAGTCAACTCTCCTGGTGATTTCAGGTGAGAGTGGGCTTATCAATCCCTTCCGCGGCATCCTTGCACAGATAAGCAGCGCAGGGCGAGCAGCAAAGAGGGAAATAGTTGGATTGGAAGTATAATCCAGAACCACAGTATCTGCCAGAAAAAAAGTCAGGACAGCAGCTGAAACGGCCCCATCTGCGCCCTGCGGCGTCAGGTCCGGGGCCCGCGCCATGCAGTGCCAGGTTGCGGATGGCATCCTTGGAATACAGACAACATAAGAGGCACCCCAGTTTTGAACGTCCCGGCGGCGGGAGCGCGGAGCAGGCGACCCCTCCCCCACTGAAATACAGACCGCGCCTGGCGCTCCAGGTTTGAACTTCCCTGCGGCGGGAGCGAGCGGAGGAGGCGGCCCCTCCCCCACTGGAATACAGACATTTCCCCGGGACCACAACGCTCTCTGTTGGCTTGTTTTTGTTTTTTGTTTTGTTTTTTTTTGAGACGGAGCCTCAAGCTGTCCCCCTGGGTAGAGTGCCCTGTCATCGCAGCTCATAGCAACCTCCAGCTCCTGGACTCCAGCGAGTCTCCTGCTTGCACCTCCCAAGTGGCTGGGACCGAGGGCGCCCACCTCAGCTCCCGGCCATCTTTTTGGTTGCAACCCTCATTGTTTGGTGGACCTGGGCTGGGGATTCGAGCCCGCCACCTTGGGTGTGTGTGGCTGGCGCCTTGGCCACTTGAGCAACAGGTGCCAAGCCATTTTCGGTTGGCTTTTTAACTGACACCCTTCCGCACTGAATAAGGGACATATTTGTATATTTTCAAAAAA
>CAUYQV010007944.1:0-11713 GCA_963574575.1 Galagoides demidoff
CCGCAGGGTGCAGATGGAGCCTTTTCAGCTGCTGTCCTGAGTTTTTTCTGGCTGATACCGTGGTTCTGGACTATACTTCCAATCCAACAATTCCCCTCTTTGCTGCTCGCCCTGCGCTGCTTATCCGTGCAAGGATGCCACACAGAAGGGATCCAATAAGCCCACTCTCACCTGAAATCACCAGGAGAGTTGACTCAGGGGTGCATCTCCTCCGCCATCTTGCTCCGCCTCTCCTCCTTTTTTGATATTTGACTAAACTATTTTCTGTGTTCTACATAAATCATCCTCTCATAGCTCTGTTTACTTTAATGTTTTACCCACATGTATATTCAGTAGATTAATTATATTTTCAATTGTTTACTTTACCTTTAGGTCTTTTCCAAATATGGCTTGTCAAGCTTATAGTTTTCCTTTCAAATTAGTTTGTCTTTTAAAAATATTTTTCCTCATTGCAGTGACCTTTTAAGTGCAAGTCCTTGTGTGAAACATAAATTATCATTTAGTTATATCACATATGGTATGTCTATAGTCCATTTATGTTTTTTTTCATTAGTTTTTCAGCAATTTAGACAACCCATATGGATGTGTCATCCATGCAATCAACCATATGTAAGAGGAGCACTTTATATGTTCAATTTTTCGATTGTTTTTTACTTCTGTACCTGGGAAGTTGTCAATTTTTCTTTCAATGCTATGCATTATTGTGAGGTTGCTTGTTACTTTCAGAGAACTTCAACTTTTTGTATTAAAAGGCTTTAGAATATTTTGTATCTTCCCTCAAACCACAAATATCAACAGAGAACACATTAGGAAAATATTTTACATATATTTTCTGAGGCATAAACATCATCTCTTACAATCTCACTTTATGTAATTTAGAATACATTTGTCCCCCAAAATACAATGTAATAGTAATATGTAGAGTTCAGTACTGTAGTAGTAAAAATATTTTGTTTTGCAAACATTTACAAATTAATTTTATTTCAATGCAGAGAACAGTACCTGTATATTGCCAGAATTAGTGTTTTTCTATAGCATTAAGCTGGTAATAGAAGAATTATTTACCTGAATTCAGGTTTTTGGTTTTTTTTACTATGCTTAGGTATATTTTACAGTGTCCCAACTGGACAAACACTGGGCTCCATCATGCAGTGACCTCAGCACAGAGGGTGAGAACACTGAATTTGAATTCAGGTTCAGCTTTAATCACCCACTTCCCCCATTGACCTTTCTCTGACTCTGTAAAATTAATAATCATCTTAGTTTGCATCTTCCATTTAATCCAGAAGTTAATTTTTTTTTTAATTTAATAAGAGTTTCAGTTATGCTAGATATTACTTATTGGTTACAATATAGTCACTAATTTCTATTGTCATTTAAAATGCCCAGGAAATATCACCTGATGGATTTCTGCTGTCATGAAATCAGTAACATATTTTGGAACTAAACCCTTTCCATTTAAAATGTTGTGTCTAGTAGTTAAAAATAATAAATATCCTTTGTTTATTAGGTAAAAATACTACCCATTTCAATGCTTATTTAATGAATCTTTTAAAATAAAATTATTATCATTATCATAATTTACTTGTTGAATACAAACATAGTTGTTTTCTATAATATGTATAATTTAATGTTATCTAATATAAGTGAAAATGTGTCAAAGCCTCAGAGAGGAGGTAAATGGAAAAAGGGGACATCTTGATCAAAGGACATCAAGTATCACTTTGACTGGAGAAATATGATTTACTGATCTACTGCAAAGAATGTGGACTATAATTAAATAATAATGCATTATATATTATAAAATTGGTAAAAGAGTAGATTTTAAAGGTTTTGACCCCCAATAATCATAAATATTTTAGGTGATAAATTTGTTAATTATCTCAACTTAATCATTCTACAAAGTAAACATAGATCAAGATAGCACTTTGTACCCAACAAATATTTATAATTAATATATTTCAGTTAGAAATAGTTTTTAAAAGGTGTCAGTTTTTAAATGAACTTTTAGATTATTCATTTTAAATGCTTAGATATTAAACCTGTAAAATATTTAACGTTAGAATAATATCCAATCCATTTTATGTGATAAATATCAATACAAACCACTCTGTCAAATTATTTTTGTTCATATCATTTTCCAAATAAATTATTTTATATTTGTTCTTATTAAAATTTTATTATTGTATTTTATCTAAAATTTATAAATTCCAAACTAAAATGGCAATTTCACTAATTTTCTTTGTTTTTGGTAACTCATGTATCTCATACAATAAATATAAGTATTAAGTAACAAAATTATATTATGTTATATTATCTATCCTAACAAATGGAAAAAATTTGAATAAAGCCTCATTCTACATTTTCATTCAAGATTATTCCATGTCAAGTGAATAAAGTGTTAATTTCCATGAAATACTACAAAATAGAAATAAATGTCTTGATAGGCAAAGGCTGTGAAAGTGAAATGAAAACAGTGATTACACATAGTAATAAAAGGCATATAAACAATGAAAGAGCTAGAGTGAGACCCTGTCTCTGAAAATAGGTAGGCATTGAGGCAGGCGCCTGTAGTCCCAGCTACTCAGGAGGCTGAGGCAAGAGACTTGCTTGAGCCCAAGAGTTTGAGTTTGCTATGAGCTATGACACCACAACAGTCTGCTGAGGGTGTCAAAGTGAGACCCTGTCCCCCCTGCAAAAAAAAGTCTAATGTTAAATTGCTTATATTGTAAACTTAGTCAACATTTTCTGAAAATTAATCCCAAATTCTCACAAAAGCTTGCTGCAATAAAAGAACATTTTCAAATTCATCTCTTAGCCTATATAACCATATTAACACTGTAACAAATAATCACAAGTAAGAAAGGCTACAGACCAACATTCCATATAAATATAGAATCCTCAGAAATACTAGCAAACTGAACCAGCAACATGTAAAAGCAACATATAAAAATTAATATATACCATGACCAATTAGAATTTTTTTCACAATGGCATAGTATTTCTAGAATGAAAGAAAGAAGGTGATATTTTAAATAGAAAATGTTTGACAAATCTAACACCTGTTCAGGATAAAACACATTGCTGAACTGCTAGAGAAGAACATCTGAAACCTGTTGAAAGACTGTGTAAAACCTACAGCTCATGTTATAACCAATGGTGAAATGTTGGGAACTTCATTTGTAAGTGTGAATATCCACCTTTAGCACTCTGTTCAACATTGTTCTGCATGTATTAAAGAAAATATGGTACACAAAAATAAAATAAAATCTTCTGGATTAAAAAATTGAAATAGATTTTTATTGCCATAATGTTCAAGATATGTAAGGAATTTACTAAAAATTACTTGAGCTAATAAGTTAATGTCACAGATACGACCTCAACATACTAAATTAAATAGTACTTTTTTAGTCAATAGTCAACAAAATAAATTGAATTAAGAAAAAATTCATTAGCAATAATATCACAAAAAAGAATTATTTAGGAATAAGTTTAACAAAATAAATTCAAGTAGTTTTCAACTAAAAATCATTTAAAATACTGAGATATCAAAATAGAACTGAATAAATTAGGAAACATCCAATATTAAAGGATAATACTAAATATTAATATGAAATTGCACAAGTTACACTACAGAGTCAATGAAAATTCCCAAGTAATTTTTCTTTAATAGAATTTGGCAGGCTTTCTCTAGAATCCATGTGGACATACAAAGAAAATTAAATATACACAATTTAGAAAAATAAAAGTAAATTACATTCCTGATAATATTTATTACTACAATGTTATAGTAATTAAACAACATGGTACAACTATGAGGATAGATTTATGTAGACCAACATAAAAGAAGATTCCCTAATAAAGAATAATCTGGGGTAAAGTTAATTTTGTCAAAGATGCCAAGAAATTTCAGTATATGCTTTTCAACAAGATGCTGGGAAAATTATGTATTCATATGCAAAAGGAGGAAGTTGTACCCCTAATTTGATCCACATCGACACAAAAATACTAAAATAGATTATGTACCTAAATGTAGAAACTAAAAGTACACAATTCTTTGGACAGAGTAAATTTTTGTGACCTTGGGTTTAATAAAGATTATTATAAGAAAATCACAATAAAGAAGAAAAAAAGGGAATTATACTTCAAATTGAAAACAAAAATTTGTTCAAACAACATCATGGTAAATATGAAAAGTCGAACTACTTAATGAGAAGTAACATTTTAAATTATGTATTGGATTAGGGTCTGGAAACCAAAATCTATAAAGAACTTTTATAGGTCACTGATAACACAGGAGTTTGCCAGTTAAAAATGGACAAAGGATTTGAATAGACATTTTTCCAAATAAAAAGAAAAATTTGCCAATTTGCACAAAAAATATCCACAATACCATTAGTCATTAGAGAAATACTAATTAAACCAGAAGTCAGTAGAAGATACATATATGTATATATAAATACATGAAAATATATAGATGTATGGATATAGATGTAAATGCATATATGTATATGTAGATATATGTGTTTGTGTATATATATGGGGTTAAATGATATACTGTGTTTTGTTCTGATTAAATGACATATTGCAGAAAACAGAAAACAATATTCAGCCTCATATTGCCATCTCATTCATAAAGCAAACACAAACATACATTAGAGAGAAGAAACCTTATTTAATAAATGTTCCTCAGGCCGGGCACGCCAGGGGCTAGTTGAGGACATGAAACAAAAGAAATGCTGAAAGGGGAGTGGCTGCCACCTCCAGCAGCTTGTCCCGTTTCAGTCCCCACTCACCCACCTATCTACTTCTGCCTTGAAGCTAACGAAGCCTTTGTGAAAGTACATCCCTGATACTCCACCCGCCCTCTCTAGTCTCTGGGCCGCACTGCGGCTCCTCGGCACCGGTCGCCAGCCTGGCGGCCGCCTCCCCAAAAATAACAGGTTAGAGGACTGAGCAGGGCCGGACCCTGTCCGCAATGAGATAGCCTTCTGCAGCGCCTGACCCACAGACCCCGCTGCTGCAGCCATTGACACTGTGCTGCTGCGATTTCCAACCGCAGCATCAGCAAACCTGGAGCAGGCAACCCGGAGCGAGTGGGACCCTCTCCTTCTAAGGGAGCTCCTAGCCTCGCCGGCTGGCCCGAAGACCCAGGGGTGTCCGACCTGGAACTGGAGGAGGACGAGAAGGAGAAAGAGGAAGTGGAGCTAGGCCGAGACCTGTTGGAGGAAGAGGAGCTGAAGGAAGCAGAGGAGGAGAATGGACTGTTGCTGCTGCTGCTGTCGTGGCCCGCGACCACCGCCTGCCCTGGGTGGGTCCCTGGGGTCGGTGCTGCTGCCTGCCTCAGGCTGGATCTATGATCTCAACTGAAGCTAGACTGTGGAAGAATCAGCTTCCCAGTCCACTCATGTGGGTATGGATAGGATTCAGCATGGACTGAGAGCAGTCTCCCCCTGTCTGTTGCCCTGGACACATCCTTAGTTCTCTACACTGTGGGCCCCCCACATAGGGTAGCTTATAACATTAAAGAGTTTCCTCCACCAGTTTAAGGAATATAATACAGAGAAACACACACACACAAACAGAGATGCACACAGAAAGGCAGATAGTGAGGAAGAGAACATAGGACACAGTGAGTAGGAGGTAAATAACACTTTTTTTTGGTTATAAAATACTGGAAGTTGCAATAGACTGAATGTTCCCTTCCCTCACATTTATATGTTGAAATCATAACCCCAATATACAGGCATTAGGAGTAGGAAATAACTCTGTCCAGGGGGTAGAACCCCCATGATTGAGATTCCTAACTTTATTAAAAACAAACAAACAAACAAACAAACAAAAAACACCCAGAGAGCTCTCTCCCTTCTCTCTGCCATGTGAAGACACAATCTGAAGTCTCTTTCTCTTGTGGGTCACTTGGTATCTGCTTTAAAAATATCGTCTTTTTTACCTCCTATACTTTCTGGGAGTAGGTCTTAGAATTTTTTTCTTTAGCATGTTGTTGATACAGATGCAGACCTCTCTCTGAAGTGCTTATGTATTCATGATGCTTTATCATCACAGATTAATTAGTTAACACCCCCCCTCCCCTGTGAACTTTGCCCAAATTTCAAGTACCACAGGATATTAACTTTCAGGAAGTACATAAGATATCACAGTACAAACTAATACCAATATTTAAACTTTTCCCAAAGAGTGAAGAGGAAGGAATACCTCCTAATTGATTTTACAAAGCCAGTATAATCCTTATCCCAAAGCCAGACAAGAAAATAAAATTAGAGGCCAATATCCCTCATGAACATAGACATAAAAACAGTCAAGAAAATACTAACAAACAGAATACGGAATTTCAAATCACAATAAAATAATCATTCACCATGATCATGTGGGATTTATCTTTCAGATGCAAGTATGGCTGAATATACGGCAATCAAAAATTGTAACACACCACGTTAACAGAATAAAGATAAAGACAAAAACCATATGATCATCTCAATAGATGCAGAAAAAGCATTTGAAAAAATTCAACATTCTTTTATGTCAAAACCTTTCAGCAAATTAGGTACAGAAGGAACGTATCTTGACACAACAGTGTTGAGGTACATATTGACACACCCACAGATAACATCATACTCAGTGGTGACAAGTTCAAAGCTTTTTCTCTAAGATCCAGGCCTAGAGACTCCAGAGCTGACCTGGAAGGCCAAGCTTCCCATCTCAGCTGGTTCTGTTTGGTTCCAATAATTCCTTTTTCCAACTCTCCATTTCCCACCTTCACTATTTTTTAGTTTGTAGGGTGTCTTTTGTAATCCCTACAGATCTTCCAGAACTCTCAAGTCATAGGCTGTTGCAGAACCACTGTGGACTTCCAGGGGCCAGAGACAGGGATCAGTGGAGCCCAACCCTAAACACAGCCAGCATAAGAGACAGAGGCCCTGCTAGATATTTTAAGCCACGCTGCCCTCCCTTCGTGAATGCCTGATGGGACAGTTCCCCCACGAGAACTCCTGATTAGATAGGACCCCAGGACCCATTCCCTCAAGCCCCTGGTGATGGGATATGCAATTAGAAGCGTGCATGCCTGACCCAGGAATACTGTATTTAACCTTCCATGTAAGGTTATATCCATTTATGAATACTAAATGTTATTCACTAATAGCAACAATATAATGGCAATTATTTTAATTTTTTTGATATTATAAACATCCTAGTTTCTGGTCTTTTGAGGAAGCAGCCCAAGCTTTCAAAATAAAGGCAATTTTTGAAGGTAGCAATGTCCAATAGCAATAATATGTAACATGCCCTTTTAAATTTTCCAGTAGCCATAAAACATAAAAAGATGCAGGTTAAATTGCTTAACTTATTTAACTCAATTTATCTAAAACAGTATTGTTTTAATATATAATCTTAAATGCATGCTTTAAAATAGAAAACAAATTGTAAACTAATTCACTAAGCTACTAGAGGCTAGAAAGAGAATAACAATTTCCAAACATTTAAGGGGAAAAATCAGCATATATAAACATTTTTATTAAATAGGAAAAGTGGAAAATCTTTCAATTCTTTTTTGGAGGCCATATATTGGATATCAAAACATGACAAGGATACCACAAGAAAGAAATGTTACTAGCCAATGTCTCTAGAAAAATAAATTCAAAAATCTTACCACATTTGTAAATCAAATTCAGTGACATGGAAAAACATACAACTTAACCACATAGAGTGGAATGGAACATTGTTTTAATATTTGAGAATCTACCAACATAATCCACCACATAATACACTAAAGGGAAAAGAACATATCATCACAATAGATGCAGAAGAAAGTATGTGATAAAATGTGATAGCTATTTATTTAAAAGCTCCCAGTAAGTTTGGAATAAATATAAATTCCCTTAAAGTCTATAGCAATACTATACCTCATGGTGAAATATTGTTCCCTTTGGGAACAACAACAACAAAAAAAATGTCCACTATACTGTTTCTATTCAACATTATACTGAAAGTACTAGCCAATGAGTAATTTAAGAAAGATAAATAAAAGGTATTAACATTGAAAGGATCTGTCATAATGATTGTGTTTGTGGAAAATCTAAATAAGTCTATAAGCTATGCAAATTAGTATATGTATTTAGTAAGGTGACACAGAACCAAGTCAGGACACTAAAATAATTGCATATTCACATACAGGAAACAAATACAAAATGAATTTTGAAAATGTCATCTACAGGGGTGGAGCAAGATGGTGGAGGAGATGCACCCCTGAGTCAACTCTCCTGGTGGTTTCAGGTGAGAGTGGGCTTATTGGATCCCTTCCGCGTGGCGTCCTTGCACGGATAAGCAGCGCAGGGTGAGCAGCAAAGAGGTGAATTGCTGGATTGGAAGTGTAGTCCAGAACTATGGTGTCAGCCAGAAAAAACTCAGGGCAGCAGCTGAAACAGCTCCATCTGTGCCCTGCCAGGGCAGGTCCACGGCTCGCGCCCTGCAGCGCCGGGTCGCGGCTTGCATCCTGAGAGACAGAAACCAATCCTTCCCCCATGAAAGGCTCCTGTACCCATTTCATGAGGAGTTTGTGTGTCTCGTAGAGAGTGCAGTGAGGTGTGGACTCGCAAGCAGAATTTAGCAGCCAGAAACGGGAGACATTTGGACCCGGTTTGGGTACCAGGGAGCCAGGCATTTGGACAGAAACTTGAGGGGAAGGGACTCTGCTTAGAAACCAATCCATCCTGTAATTTTGGAAGTCTGTGTGGAGCTGCACTGACGTGGCGACCAGTAGGGTGAATCAGTTCCCCTCTTACAAACACTGAACAATCTTTTGAATTTCCCGCCTCGTCGGTGGCAGTGGCAGCCCCTCCCCTACTGGAACACAGACTGCGCAAGGGGCACCCCAGCTCTTTTCCCTCGGACCACAACGGTTTTCTGTTCAAGGGGAAACTAGGAGTTGCGTGAAAGTCTGGCAAAGTGTGAACTTGTGTCCCAAGTTTAGAGGACAGATAGGAGCGGGTGGCCGCTAGGAACCAGATGTAAAGTAAAACCTCCAAAATGGCGTCTCCATAACACCTTCTCCAGAAGTGTGGAGAACTCAAAATCTGATCTGTAGCCAGCCATCCAGCATCTGAAATTATACCAAGATGCCCAACACTTTGTGGGAACTGTTGTAGGGAGAATCTGGGCATCCTGCCAACGAAGATTCTCCTTTGATATATATATATACTTTTTTTCTTTTTTTCCTTTCTATTTCTGGTATCAGTGCAGGGACCACTCACAGCACCACCTGTTGTTTAGAAACTATACTGCAGCATAATTATACATATACTTTTTAACTGGAACCCTACCACATTGGAAAAGGGACTTATTTGTATATACTCAAAAAAAATTGTCTTAGCAGTGCCCTCCTTTTCCTTTTTTTTTAATTTTTAATTTTTTACTTTTTATTTTCATTATATATATATATATTTTTTTTTTTTTGATTATCCCTGTTCTCTGATTGTTTGCTTTCCTATGTGTTTGCTCTATCATTTTATGACCATCATTTCTGTGGTTATCTTTTATTATTACTACTTCTTTCTTTCTTTTTTGTTCTTCTTTCTCTCATTTTTGATATATTAGTTGACTGGTTTGTCTATTGTTTTGTTTACTTCTTTGTCTGTTTGTTTAGTTGTGGCTGAGTGTCTGGGCATTGATATACTTGTATGTCGGGTAGCATTTTAGTTTATTTGCCTGCCTGGTTTCAATGTATCCTGTACTTTGCTAAATCCCTGGGCTGGTTAGATTCCCTAACTAAAATTTTTACATTCAATAAGAATTTTGAGGAATAGTGGATGAGAGCTGACTGGAGCAAGCTCTCAACATAAACTTCAGTTCAGTAAGAGAGACAACTGCCAGAAGAACCCAACGAACCTGAAAGTGGGGAGCTGAACTGAGAGAAGAGATGGATAAACATGCATCCTCCCCACCGAGGAAAACCACCACTTCAAGAAAACAAACTCCAGGCTTATATTGAACTGAAGAAGAATATTCTACAGCTCCCATTGCATGCCTGATGCAGATAGGCTTCAACTATCTCTGCTGACTGGCCACAAAGAGTGGTCATCAAGTGGAGAAGGCATTGACATTACTGGGACTCTGTCAGAGACAAAATCCTGATGAACCCATTGACTTTACCCGGACTCTGGTAGGCACAAAACCCTGACTCTCTCGCCTATTGGACAGGACAGGGTTACAGAGTCTGGGTTAACAGAGACTGGTATTGGGGCTAACTGAGACCGAGGTTACCAGAGTCCAGCGGCGAAGAGTGAGTAAGGAGGGGAAAGAGGCATCAGCCTCCTTACTCCAAATTATTTACTGAACAGGCCTTTCTGACTCCTCAGAACATCAGAGAGAGCCACACTTATACCACCAGTAGAATCCTAGTATTTAATTGCCAGAGACCTTGTGATCTTGCCAATCAGGGAGTGGGTACTATCGGGGTCAATAGGTTTGGATCTCTTGATTTGGGCAAATCAGCTGGTGGTCAAGGGAGAATCTCTGATGCTCTCGGGATTTTCTCAGGCCTAAATTGTCCTCAGGTGGAACATTCTCCAGTTGTCACTGAGTGCCTAAGATAGTCAAGCCTCAGTTTCCTTTGCTGGTGGGGGTCGAAAAGCAGTAACTGAGTGGAGCTGACACTGGCTCTACCCTGATTTTGGCAGACACAGAGCCCTGCCACTTCCGCTTATTGGGCAACTAGGTCACAGCCCTCTGGGGTCTCCAGTGACTAGGGGTGACAAAGGTACAGGGTGGGGTAGGAGGCATCAACCTCCCTAGAACACTTTATTTGCTGGGCAGATCCCTCTGACCCCACAGAACACCAGAGTAGGTCATACCTGTGTTGCCAGAAGATCCATGCTGTACAGTTCCCAAAAACCTCTCAAACTTCCCCACCTGAGAATTGTGTTGACTGTGACACTTGTCTTATATCATTTGAAATGGGCCAATCACCTGAGAACTATCTAAAGTGATACCCTGGTGGTGTGGTTGAGGGAAGGTGTGGTTTTCCTTTCGCAATCATCCCCAGTAAGGGGAGGGGTGATTTAATTGCTGTTACTTCTCCACAGCCGAGATCATAACCCAGAATAACTGATTTTCTAAAGTAAAACAGATACCAGGTGGAAACAAAATAGAGACAAGCAGGCCTCCAGGCTCTCAGACCGTAGCATTATACACATCCTTGGCAAAGTTCTAGGGGAAAAGATATAGACACCAGTCCCAGCCTTTGCACAAAAAGGCCAATAAAATATCACTCGAAGAGCCCCCAAACCAACTTCCTCCTATCAGCTCACCTAGCCAAGCAGAGTAAATCCAGCATGGGGCAGAGCCAGAGGAAAAACTCCGGTAGTAGGAATAACCAGAGTAGAGCAACTTCCCCAAGGAAAGACGTGGCCGAGGTGCCTGAAGATCCAACCCGTAAAGAGATGACTGAGATGACAGAAATTGAGTTCAGAATGTGGATAGTAAACAAGATTAATAGAATGGAAGAGAGGAAAGAGCTAGAACTTCAAGAAATGATTAAAAAAAGTCTCAAAAAATTATTCAAAAGATGTCCCAAGAAATTATTCAAAAGATGACTCAGGAATTCAATGATTTCAAAGATAAAATGATCAAAGACTTTGAAACTTTGAGACAAGAGGTCGCAGCCCTCAAAGATTTGAAAACCACAGTGGAATCTCTT
>CAUYQV010007946.1:0-19468 GCA_963574575.1 Galagoides demidoff
GGGTGTTGTGGTGGGCGCCTGTGGTCCCAGCTACTTGGGAGGTGGAGGCAGGAGACTTGCTTGAGCCCAGGAGTTGGAGGTTGCTGTGAGCTGTGATGCCACAGCACTCTACCCAGGGGGACAGCTTGAGGCTCTGTCTCAAACAAACAAACAAACACATGAACAAACAAAAAAGACACCATGGTACTCTATCCAGGGTGATAGCTTGAGACTCTGTCTTAAAAAAAAGAAAAAAAAAAGAGAGATCCTCTTGCTTCAGCCTCCCTAATACCTGGAACTACAGGTGCCCGCCACAACGACCTGGCTAGTTTCTTATATTTAGAAACTAGTAGAGATGAGTTCTCATTCTTGATCAAGCTGGAAGTTCCCCTGATCTTTTAGGAAGAGGTTGACTCTTGCTCCATGTGAGACCCTCTGGTTCCCTGGTCTGGGGGTAAGGGGGTTAAGTCTTACTCAGAGGCATTGAGACCCCACAGTCCTCTTCAATGATGAACTCTCCATAGAAGCCAGTCTGGGCAGGGTCTAGGAGGGACCAGTCCTCTTCAGAGAAGCATAAGATCATGTCTTTAAATGGAGAAACCCGATTCTGAAACCACAGGAGAATAACAGAGATGCTTCAGGGTAAGGATGAGGTAGGCATCTAAGTCCATTCAGGCTTCTCTGACACAATGCACAGACTGAGTGGCTTATAAACAGCAGAATGTATTTCTCATTCTCCAGAGGCTGGATGTCTAAGATCAAGGCACTGGCAGATTGGATATTTGGGTATTGGGTCAGGGCCTGCTTCTTGGTTCAAAAACAACTATTTTTTCTTTATGTACTCACATGGTAAAAGGGACAAGGGAGCTTTCTGGGGGTTTTATTTTTGTATTTATTTTTTTGAGACAAGAGTCTCAAGCTGTTGCCCTGGGTAGAGTGCCATGGCTTCATAGCTCACAGCAACCTCAAACTCCTGGGCTTAAGCAATTCTCTTGCTTCAGCCTCCCAAGCAGCTGGGACCACAAGGCCCGCCACAATGCCCAGCTGTTTTTTGGTTGTAGTTGTCATTGTTGTTTGGCCGGCCCAGACTGGATTCGAATCTGGCAGCTCTGGTGTATATGGCTAGTGCCCCAGCTGCTGAGCCAGAGGCACTGAGCCTCTGGGGTCTCTTTATAAGGGCACTCATTCCATCATGAGGGCTCTGTCCTTAAGACTTAATCACCTCCCAAAGGTCCTACCTCTTAATACCATCACAATGGCACTTAGGAATTCTTTTTCTTTTCTTTCTTTCTTTCTTTTTTTTTTTTTTTTTTTTAAGATAGAGCCTCAAGCTGTCTCCCTGGGTAGAGTGCCATGGCATCACAGCTCACAGCAACCTCCAACTTCTGGGCTCAAGTGATTCTCCTGCCTCTGCCTCCCAAGTAGCTAGGACTACAGGCACCCGCCATAATGCCCAGCTATTTTTTGTTGTTGTTGTTGTAGATATCATTGTTGTTTGGCGGGCCCAGGCTGGATTTGAACCTGCCAGCTCAGGTATATATGGCTGGAGCCTTAGCCGCTTGAGCCACAGGCGCCAAGCCTCTCTCTCTTTTTTTTTTTAAGAGACAGAGTCTCACTGTGTTGCCCTTAGTAGAGTGCCATGGCATCACAACTCACAGCAACTTCCAGCTCTTGGGCTTAGGAGATTCTCTTGTCTCAGACTCCCGAGTAGCTGGGGCTATAGGTGCCTGCCACGCCTGGCTTTTTTTTTTTTTTGCAGTTTGGCCAGGGCTGGGTTCCAACCCACCACCCTCAGTGTATGGGGTCGGTGCCCTACTCACTGACCTATAGGCACTGCCCAGCACTTAGGATTTCAACAAACGACTTTCGGGGAAACAAAAACATTCAGATCATGGCATTCTGCCCTTGCCCCAATTCATATCCTTCTTGCATGTAAAGAACATGTATTCTATCCTAAGAGCCCCCAAAGTCTTAACTCATCCCAGCATCAACTCAAAAGTCTAAAATCCAATGTCTCATCTAAATAGATATGGGTGAGCTGGCTAAGGAAAATTGCTCTCCAGCTTTGAACCTGTGAAAGCTATCAGAAAAAGGGAAACCTAAAGAAAAATTTCCTAAAGTGGCCCAAGATGGCTAAGGTTTGAACACAGGCTAATAAACACTAGGCCCTTAGGCTGGGCACAGTGGCTCACGCCTGTAATCCTAGCACTTGGGAGGCTGAAGTGGGTGGATTGTCTGAGCTCATAGGTTTCAGATCAGCCTAAGCCAAAATGAGACCTCGTTTCTTAAAAATAGCCAGGCATGGCTCAGCGCCTGTGGCTCAATCAGCTAAGGCGCCAACCACATACACCTAAGGTTGCGGGTTCGAATCCCCAGCCCGGGCCCGCCAAACAACGATAGCTGCAACCAAAAAAAAATGGCCGGGCGTTGTGGCAGGCGCCTGTGGTCCCAGCTACTTGGGAGGTGGAGGCAGGAGACTCACCGGAGCCCAGGAGTTGGAGGTTGCTATGAGCTGTGATGCCATAGCACTCTACCCGGGGGGATAGCTTGAGGCTCCGTCTCAAAAAAAAATAGCCAGGCATTGTGGTGGGTGGCTATAGTCTGAGCTACTAAGGAGGCTGAGGCAAGAGAATCACTTCAGCCCAAGAGTTGCTGTGAGCTATGATGTCACGGTACTCTACTGGCACTCTACCAAGGGCGTCAATGTGAAACTCTATCACAAACAAACAAACAAAAACAACCAGGCCTATGAACTAACATCGAACTCTCACTTGCAAGGCTGGGGGCTGTCAAATACTTCACTGACTTAAACTGATTACAATTTTGTCTACCAGATGAAGCACAAAGGCTGGATAGAATCAATCATCCCTCTCCAGACCTTAGGATGCCTTCATGCTAGTTAACTTTTTGCCCTAAACACCTAAACACATATTTGCCTTGTCTTATACATAAAGTCACTAAACACCAATCAGAAATGTAAAATTCTGAAAGCGAAAGCTTCACTTTCCCCCTTCTGTCATTTTCTATGATCAGAAAGTAAAAATGCCTCACTTAGCCCCATGCCAGATGTGTTCTCAGTTTGTGCTGAGTCTGCATCTCTGGGTTGCAATCTTCAAATTTGGCTCAGAGTAAAATTAACTTTGATTTCTTTATGTCTATAATGCCTGGTCTGTCATGTGCTTCCAAAACACAATGGTGGCACACGCAGAAGCTAGACATTCCCAATTTAAATAGGTAAAGAGAAAAAGTAACAGCTCTCAAGCAAGCTGAAACCCACAGGACCTGATGCTCTGCCCTCCCAGCCTACTGTGTCAGATGTCCAACGTTCTGGGAGGGGCAGGAGTTGTGGGTGGCCCCATACTACATGGTGGCTCTCTGTAGCAGCCCCACCTCTGTGGCAGTTCTGTGACTCTTTTAGAGGTCCAAGGCTCCCTTGGGCTAGAGTTGCCTAGATGACTCGACCAGTCCAGGCCTGCTGCGGTGGCTGAAACAAGGCTCTTTGCTGTGGCCCCATGCTTGTTGGAGCTCTTACAGTCTGGGTCCACGATGGGAGCAAAAGGCTAAATGATTTCTTAACTGCCCTGGGGTTGATGCCTTAGGCAACAGCCTCTAGCTTCAGTTTAGGTCTCCTAGTCAGAAAGTCCTTTGGCTACACCTTTTCTGTTCTCTCCTAAATAGCCACTTTCCTCTTTTTTAACATGGATACCTTGAGAATGTTCCAAATCCTTAAACTGTGCTTCCCTTTTGAGTAACAATTGTATCTCTAAATCATTTTCACATTTTATAAACTGCAACTTTGCTTAGATGTTTCTGCAGCCAAATATCCAATTTCAGGGCTCAAAAATTGTACCTTCCACAGCACTAGGACATAAACACAATTCAGCCAAATTCTTTGCCAATGTAGAATAAGAGTGGCCTTTCCTCTGGTTTCCAACATGTTTCTTATTATCTGAGACCTGACAGGAATAGCCTTTACGGTCCATACTTTTACCATCTATCTGTTCACAACCTAAGATGCCTGAGACTTCATCTATAGATCTCTTCCCTTTTCTCTGAGCCTTCACCAGACTCCACCCTGTCAGGTTCGGCATGGTGGCTCATGCCTGAGCTCAGCAGTTTGAGACAAGCCTGAGCAAGAATGAGACCCTGTCTCTACTAAAAACAGAAAAACTAACCTGTTAGAGCAACTGTTCTACGAGCTATGTCCCCCTAAGTGTATGCAAGAGTGTCTTCAGTGTATATACTATATGTAGGAAAATTATTACAACACTGGGAACACACATCTGCACCAATATTAAATATTCCCATATCATTCTTCAAGTGTAGTACCAAAAGTACACTCCCAACAGCAACTCACTGGCACTCCCCCTTTCCAAACACCTTTGCCAACATTGTTGTCAAATGCCTGAGACTCTGGAGACGCCATGGGGCAACCATAGCATTATAACTCCCTTTCCTTTGATGAACATCGCTTCATGGCTTTATTGATGAATTGGTCTCAACTTGTATGAGATGCTCATTTATTTTCCTTGTCTATATTTCTATTGCATTTTCTGGTTTTCTTTTTTTTCGGAGACAGAATCTCACTTTGTTGCCCTGGGTAGAAGTGCCATGGCATTATAGCTCACAGCAACATCAAACTCTTGAGTTTGAGCAATCCTCTTGCCTCAGCCTTCTGAGTAGTGGGACTATAGGTGCATATCACAATGCTCACCTTGTTTTTATATTTTTAGTAGAAACAGTGTCTTGCTCTTGTTCAGGCTGGTCTCGAACTCCTGAACTCAAGCAATCCATCTGCCTCATTCTTCCAGAGTGCTATGAGTACAGGCATGAGTCACAGCACCCCCAGCTGCATTTTCTGTTTTTTAAAAATTGGCTTGTAGTTTTACATAGTGAATATAGTTTTATGATAGTGCCAGAAAGATAGCACTATTTCAAATTTTTTTGAGACACAGTCTCACTCTGTTGAACCAGGATATAGTACCCTGATGTTATAGCTCACAGCAACCTCAAACTTCTGGCCTCAAGTGATGCTCTTGCCTCAGCCTTCCGGATAGCTGGGACTATAGGCACTATAGGGGCCCACCACAACACTCAGCTAGTTTTTCTATTTTTGGTAGAGATGGCATCTCATTTTTGTTCAGGCTGGTCTTGAACTCCTGAGCTCAAGCAATCCACCTGCCTCAGTCTCCCACAGTGTTAGGATTACAGCATGAGCCACTATACCTAGCCACTATTTCAATTTTAAGCTTAAACAAAATCTATTATGTTTCAATCACCCATGATGGTAAAAATAATAAGTAATATTGGTAGTATAGGATCAGTATCAAGAAAGTGCTGGGCAGCTCCTGTGGCTCAAAGGAGTAGGGCGCTGGCCCCATATGCTGGAGGTGGCAGGTTCAAACCCACCCCCGGCCAAAAACTGCAAAAAAAAAAGGAAAGAAAGTGCTGAAATTAGTATGGTAACTTTTTTTTTTTTGCAGTTTTTGGCAGGGGTTGGTCTTGAACCTGCTACCTCCAGCATATGGGTTCAGCACCCTATTCCTTTGAGCCACAGCGCTGCCTCGTATTAACTTTTTTTTAAATAAGCAACTATACACCTTCACGTTTATTTATAGAGTTACATCCTAAAAGTGATTCAAATAATAAACAGTTTCAAACGGGATCTGTTTTCATATACTTCTACCTGGCATAAGGCCTCTGAAATCAATAACACCTAGGATCTGATGTAGTGTGG
This sequence comes from Galagoides demidoff, assembly GCA_963574575.1. NCBI lineage: Eukaryota > Metazoa > Chordata > Mammalia > Primates > Galagidae > Galagoides > Galagoides demidoff. Next base: position 5,717 of record CAUYQV010007946.1, read on the forward strand.
TAATAATATTGATAAAAGAGCTCTGAAATTGGCTCTGCACCTGTAGCTCAGTGGCTAGGGTGCCAGCCACATACACCAGAGCTGGTGGGTTCAAATCCAGCCAGGCCAACTACAACCAAAAAATAGACAGGTATTGTGGCAGGCACCTGTATTACCAGTTACTTGGGAGGCTGAGGCAAGTGAATGGCTTAAGCCCAAGAGTTTGAGATTGCTGTGAGCTGTGACAATACAGCACTCTACCGAGGATGACATAGTGAGACTCTATTTCAAAAAAAAACAAAAAAAAATACAAACAAACAAAAAACCCGAACCCTCCCCCCTCCAAAACTGGGCAGCCCCTGTGGCTCAAGGAGTAAAGTGCCAGCCCCATATACTCGGGGTGGTGGGTACAAACTGCGCCCCAGTCAAAAAAAAAAAAAGCCCAAAAATTAATCTACAAAAAAGAATGATAAAAAAAGAGAAAGTTAATTTTTATCCAAAGTGCCTGATAAAAATTATTGGCTATTTAGAAATACAAGTAGATTCTTGCTCTTAATTATAACAAAAATAAAAATAAAAAGAACCAAAAGTTTGTGTTCTTGTTTTCTTTCTTTCTTTTTTTTTGAGATAGAGTCTCACTTTTTTTACCTTGGGTTGAGTGCCGTGGTGTCATCATAGCTCACAGCAACCTCAATCTCTTGGGCTCAGGAGATCTTCTTGTCTTAGTCTCCCCAGAAGCTGGGATTTCAGGCACTTACCATGATGCCCAGCTAGTATTTTTAATTTTAGTAGACACAGGGTCTCCCTTTTGCTCAGGCCCATCTCGAATTCCTGAACTCCAACAATCCACCTGCCTCAGCCCCCCAGAGTCCTAGGATTACAGGTGTGAGTCACTTCACCTGGCCCCAAAGATTTTTTTCAAAGGTCTGTCAGGGAATAAAAGTAAGCAAACTACATAGCTGGCCACCTCCCTTACATTGACCATTTCCTTAAGTTGGCCTAATTTTCAAAGACTGTACATGTACCACATGTACATATCAGTATAGTAGGACTATAGGTCTAGTTCCTTACATTGATCATCTCTGTATGCTTACCAGTTTGTTCCAGTCTCTTGGGTAGTCAACTTACAGAAGTTCTACTGCATATAAAAAATGACTGGGGCGGCACCTGTGGTTTAGTCGGTAGGGCGCCAGCCCCATATACCGAGGGTGGCAGGTTCAAACCCAGCCCTGGCCAGCTAAAACAGCGGTGACAACTGCAACAACAACAATAACAACAAAAGCCGGGCATTGTGGTGGGCGCCTGTAGTCCCAGCTACTCAGGAAGCTGAGGCAAGAGAATTGCTTGAGACCAAGAGTTTGAGGTTGCTGTGAGCTGTGACACTACAGCACTCTACCAAGGGTGACACAGTAAGATTTTGTCCCAAAAAAAAAAAAAAAGATTGGCAGATATTCTACATAAAAATTATAAATATCTACAGCAATGAAACAGCATAAATGAAATTAAAAGACAAATGGCAAACTGAAAACAAATGTATATCATTTATATAAGGCAAAGAATATACCCAGAGAGCCTATGTAAAGTAACTGGAAGGGCCTTCTGTCCTAATAGAAAAAGAAAATGGATGAAGAAAATAAGTATATAAACACATACAAGAAAAAGATCATCTTCACTAACATATGAAAAATGCATACAAAATACCACTATTAATCATCACTTTAATGAAGATTTGAAAGGTCATGAAATTTCATTTATAAAAATGTCATGCAAGAAACACATTAAATACCGCCTTAACCTAAGAAGCCTAAATTCCCACAAATCAATCATAAAAAAGCCTCTAACATCTTTAGAAAGCTATAGTAACTAATGAGAAAATTTAAGAAAGTTGCTGGATACAAAGTCAACATATAGAAATCAATTTGCCCTGTTGCGCAGGCTATAGTGCAATAGTACAATCACAGTTTACTATATAACCTACAACTCCTGGGCTCAAGTGATCCTGGTGCTTCAGCTTCCCAAATAGCCAGGACTATAGGCACATGCCACCATGCCCAGCTAATTAAAGAGTAATTTTTTTTTATAGAGATGGTGTCTCACTATATTGCCTAGGTTGGTCTCAAAGTCCTGGCCTCAAGGAATCCTCCTGTCTCAGCCTTCCAAAGGGCTGAGATTGCAAATGTGAGTCACCATGCTTGGCCTAATTATATTTCTATATACTAGTGACAAATAGCTGGATGATAAAATGTATTTTTTATATATATATGTATATATATATATATATAGCATATACGCACTTTTAATATGTTAGTGACGGTATTCTTTTTTGTGTATGTGTTTATTTTATTTTTTATATTTTTAGAGACAGAGTTTCACTTTATCACCCTCGGTAGAGTGCTATGCTGTCATGGCTCACAGCAACCTCCAACTCCTGGGCTTAGGCGATTCTCTTGCTTCAGCCTCCTGAGTAGCTGGGACTACAGGCGCCCGCCACAATGCCTATGTGGCCGGAGCCCTACCCACTGAACCACAGGTGCTGTCCTCTTGTATGTGTTTAGATACTTATTTTCTTGATCCATTTTCTTTTTTGTATTTTTTTTATATATATGCATATATATAAATAATGTGCTTTTGCATATTATATATGTATATATAAAATATACTGTCTATATATAAATATACTCTCTCATAAATATATATATTTGTATGTAAATATACTCTCTCTCTCTCTACATATATATATATATATATATATATATATAAATCAATTTGCCCTGTTGCCCAGGATACAGTGCAACAGTATAATCATGGTTTATTATATATATGTACATATATATATATAGAGAGAGAGAGAGAGAGAGTATAGTTATCATCCAGCTGTTTGTCACTAGTATATAGAAATACATTTGCTCAGGCAATTCACCTGCCTCGGCTTCTCAGAGTGTTAGGATTATAAAATATATATATAGTATATTTTATCATCCAGGCCTCCCAGAGTACTAGGCCTATAGGTGTGACACACTGTGCCAGGCCTGAGATATCTACTTTAATGGCCAAAAATTAAAAGCAAAACATACCAAACTGCTATAGATACAAAATAACTGGAATTCCAATCTATTGCACATACACACACACATATACACATTTATGACAGCCTCAAAAATATAAAATTATTATTTTTTTGAGACAGTCTCACTTTGTTGCCCTAAGTAGAGTGCCATGGTGTCATAGCTCATAGCAACCTCAAACTCTTGGGCTCAAGAGATCCTTTTGCCTCAGCCTCCCAAGTAGCTAGGACCACGGGAGCTTGTCAGAACACCTGGCTATTTTTAGAGACAGGGTGTCACTCTTGCTCCATCCAGCTGGAGTTCTCCAGTGTCTGAGCTCAGGCAATCCACCTGCCTTGGCCTCCCAGAGTGCTAAGATTACAGGCATGAACCATTGAACCTAGCCTAAAAATATAAAATTCTTTAAAAGATGTTTACAAAGTATGTACCTGAGCTGAGCCCTGAAGAACTAAATGAATGGAAGAATTTAACAGGTTCCTGGACTGGAAGACTCTGTGTGTTGGTAAGACATCAACTCGCTGGCAGGAGTGACCAACCTGTACCCCAGGGGCCACATATGTATTATGTAAGGACTATTTTGCTTGTCTGTGGCATCAGATACTGTGAAAATTATGCATGAACCTTATCTTTGATCCTCAGCTTTCTTTAGCATTTATGTGTTTAATCTGTGGCCCAAGACAACTCTCATTCCAATGTATAGCAAAGAAGAAAACAGGCTGGACACTTTGTGACCTACATGAACCTATGGATTCAATGCAGTCCCATACAAAAACTCTAGGAGGCAATTTTTAAAAATGATGAGCAGGTTATATGGACATGCAAAACAGAGTAGCCAAAAAAATTATCAAAAACAAGAATCAAGTCAGGATTCATATTACCCCATGTAAAATTTACTATGAAGTTATAGTGGTATTGCATAAAAGATCAAAATATAGATCAATAACAGATATAGCCCAGATGTCCAGATGCATGTGAACAGCTGATTTCTAATGTGGGTGACAAGGCAATTTTGATTGGGGAGAGAAAAATCTTTTTTTTTTTTGAGATAGAGTCTTATTACGTCACCCTCGGTAGACTGCCAAGGCATCACAGCTCACAGCAACCTCAAACTCTTGGGCTCAAGTGATTCTCTTGCCTCAGCCTCCCAAGCAGCTGGGACCACAGACGCATGCCACAATGCCAGGCTATTTTTTTGTTACAGTTGTCATCATTGGTTAGCTGGCCTGAGCTGGGCTCAAACCTGCCACCTTTGGTGTATGTGGCTGGCACCATAACCACTGTGCTATGGGCACCGAGCCAAGAAAAATCTTTTCAGTGAATAGTATTGAAACAATACAATATCAATAGCCTGGGCCCACCAAACAATAATGATGGATGCAACAACAACAACAAAAAAATGAGCCTGGCTTTGGGGTGGGCGCCTGTGGCCCCAGCTACTTGGAAGGCTGAGGCAGGAGACTCACTTGAGCCCAGGAGTTGGAGGTTGCTGTGAGCTGTGAAGCTATAGTACTCTACCCAGGGGGACAGCTTGAGGCTGTCTCAAAAAAAAAAAAAAAAGAATAGCCAGACGTTGTAGCAGGCACCTGTAGTCCCAGCAGCTACTCAGGAGGCTGAGGCAAGAGAATTGCCTAAACCTAGGAGTTGGAGGTTGCTGTGAGCTGTGTGACGCCACGGGACTACTCCCACTCTAGCGAGGGCAATGAAGTTAGACTCTGTCTGTACAAAAAAAAAAAAAAAAAAGAACAGCCTGAGCAATAGTGAGAGCCCCTCTCTACTAAAAATAGAAGTTAGCCTGGCATAGTAGTGAGCACCTAGAGTCCCAGCTACCTGGGAGGCTGAAGCAGGATTGCTTGAACCTAAGAGTTTGAAGTTGCTGTGAGCTAGGCTGATGCCACAGCACTTTAGCCTAGGCAATAGAGTGAGACTCTGTCTCAAAAAACAAATAAACAGAAACCTACATCTCACATCACACATAGCTGCCACAGCACTCTACCAAGGGTAACAAAGTGAAACTTTGTCTCAAAAAAGAAAGAAGTTAATATTAATATAAAAAATAAATATTTATTGAATAATTTCACATAAATTGTTCATGTGTGTGCTGTTAAATATCCCTTCAAACCCTTTATCCCAGTCATCAGAGTCTGAGTGGCACACTGGGCTGCACACAACCTGGCATGACCTCCCACAGAAGGTGTGACCTGTATGTCACTGTGAGCCAAACCCCACCTGAGGGGAGTCTGTATCACACCTGTTCTTCAGAACCAATCAATATCACACTGCTGGCATGACAAACATGGAAGACATTGAGGAAGCAATCCAGACACAAGACAACTACATGAGAAGCAATGATGCTGGATTATTGTTTCAATGTTAAATTTCGACAGTGTGATTATGTAAGACCTTGTCCTTGTGTTCAAGAAGTAAGCCCCCTTGGCGTGAGTAAGGGAGCATGAATACCTGTATGCAATTACCTAAAGATTCAGTAAGAATTAAAATGGGGAGTAGGGGGAAAGACAGAGAGAGAGAGAATGAATAGGGAAAATGAAATGAAGGGTATTTGGAAGTCTCTGTACTCTTCTTACAATCTTCCCCAACCTCAAAATTAATTCCAAAGGAAAAATTTAAAATAAAAATAAATAGAATACCTCAAAATTCTAAATTTGGATCAATGTTTTAGAATAGGGCTTCTTGCATGTACATATGAATCATGTGGGTATCCTGGTATAATAAAAATGCAATGTCTGACTTAGTAAGTGGAGTGTAGCTTGAGAGGCTACATTGAAACAAGCCCCTAAGTGGCTTTTCTACTATAAGAGGTCAGTGTGGAACTGCCTGTTTTCCCACATTGTTCCAAAGAATGGGAAACAGGCTTCAGGAAGCTGCTGGATCTCCTTACAGAGGCTTGTGGGAAGCAATTTGATGTTGGTTTCTTGGGGTGGGGGTGGAGGGGGATGATGGTTGTTGCCACTGTTGACAAAATATGAAAGAATTCAGCACTCAGACGACACTGCCAGGAAGGGGTACGTTGTGTGTGTCGGGGGGGGGGGGGTTCTGAAGGAAAAATTGGGAACAAGTATTAACAAGAGATTTGGCTGTTTTTTCCCTTTTACCTTTGGTTGGGTGTTTTAGAATCTACCCTGAAGTGGAATAGGAACAAAGCATAATGTGCAAAGATGGTTATGGCACAATGGAAACAAACCTAAGTCTGAGGGTCAGGTAGGTGGATAAACAATATCCAGTTACTAACAGAATCTGATACAGCCACTTAGTAGCATACCTGGAACATTTAGAATCTCATGGGAAAATGCTTACATATTGGGCAGAAGCATGAAAATAAGACAAAATGATCTACAGCACAATCCTAATGAGGCACACCAACAAAATGCCAGAGAAAAGTCCAGAAGAACGTTCACCAGAATATTCAGAGGTCCTTTCACATGACTAGAAATGAATGATATTCTTTCACTTTCTAAATTTTGCCAATTTTTAACATGAGAATGGATAGAGAAAATAGATAAATATGTCTATTTATAAGTAAATCTTCCAAGGAGACTTTTCTCCCCGCTAAATACAGCTAAAGCCCTGGGCATTGTATATAAAACAAACACTAGAAGACCCTGAAAGGTAGAGAAGGGGCGGCAGATCAGCCGGAAACCTTGGAACCTGAGGAATAACACAAGTTAAGTCCCCTGGTTTTGCTCTTCGCCTAAATATCCCAAACTTGAAGCTTCAGGACCCAGTCACCCAGAAATAATAATGGTCACGGACAGAAAAAAAGTACCCCAACAAAAGCCTGCTCTCTCAGACAAGGACCAGGAAAGGGGCATATGGGCAAGACTATTAGTAATGGCTTTACTCTAGTCACTGAAGAAAAATACTGTGGCCGTTTCCTACCAACACCAGCAGAGAGTGAGTAGGAAGCCTAGACTTTGTGCCCTCACACCCTTCCTGGGTGGTCTCAAAGAAGGCCAAGTAGGGAGCTAGAACTTCCATCCAAGCTGGCTGGTAACAAGTCCCCCTGACCATCATGGTACCAGTGGAGAAAATGGAAAGAAGGTGGGCCTAAAAATGTACTTGAAAAAAAAAAAAATATGTGTGTGTGTGTGTGTGTGTATATATATATATATATATATATATATATATAGCTCAAGACTTCCCAAATCTGGAAAAAGACATAAACCTAGAAATGTAAGAAGCTGAGCAAACACCAAATAGGTTATTCTAAAGAAATTCCCACCCATAACACAATTTAACTTCTGAAAATCAAAGTCAAGAAAAAAAAATCCTAGAATCAGCTAGGTGAGAAATAATACCTTTCTTAGAAGGAGAAAAACATCTGAATGACAGCAGATTTCTCATCAGGAACCATGGACACCAGAAGCAAGTGATAAAATATTTTTCAAGTGCTAAAAGAAAACTGTCAACTGTATATCCTACATCTAGGGAAAATATCCTTCAGGAATAATGGAAAAATTAAGAACTTCTCAGATGAAGAAAAAATTAGTAAGTCTGTCAATAGTACATCTACTTAAAAGAATAGTTAAAGGAAATTCTTGGCTCAGCGCCTGTGGCTCAAGTGGCTAACGCGCCAGCCATATACACCTGAGTGGGGGGTTCAAATGATGGCTGCAACCAAAAAATAGCTGGGTGTTGTGGCGGGCACCTGTAGTCCCAGCTACTAGGGAGGCGGAGGCAGGAGAATCTCTTTAGCCTAGAAGTTGTAGGTTGCTGTGAGCTGTGATGCCATGGCACTCTACCCAGGGCAGTAGCTTGAGGCTCTGTCTCAAAAAAAAAAAAGAAATTCTTGGAATATGAAACAATAGAAGAAGGAACCTTGAAACATAGGAAGAAAACAGTAAGTCAGAACATGGGTAAATAAATAGACTCCCCTTTTCCTTTTGTGTATTCTAAATAATGTGTGATAGATGAAGCATAAATTCTAACACTCTTTGATGTTATTCTAAATGTATGTAGAGGAAGGCTTGGGTGCTTGTAGCTTAGTGGTTAGGGGGCCAGCCACATACCCCAAGGTTGGTAGGTTCAAACCCCGCCTGGGCCTGCTATACAAAACAAAACATAAAATAAAATAAATGTGTGTAGAGGAAATGTTTACAACAACTGTAATTATAAAAGGAAAAGAGTGTGGGGATGTAAATTTCTACACTTCACTCAAATCAATAAAATGGAACCACCAGCAGGTGTGTTAAGTTGTGTATATACAATGTAATACCCAGAATAACCACTAGAAAAGCTACACAAAGATATACACACACTCAACACACTAAGTAATTAAAATAAAATTTGACAAAATATTCTAGTAATCTACAGAAAAATAGGAAAAGAAAACAGAGAAATCAAAAGAACCAGAAAGACAGATTTAACAAACATTTGCACATGACAGAACATATGAAAGGTGAACACACCCAGTTTTTAAGACACCAATTCTTCTTCTCCCCCCACAGAAAGACAGATTTAAGCAGTAACTTGCCAACAGTTACATTAAATACAGATGGTCAAAATATGTCAATTAATAGATGACAATCAACAAAGTGAATTAAAAATCCAAGTATAGGCTAAGAAACTCACTTCAAATATAATGAAATAGGCAGGATAACTATAAAAAAAGGGAAAAAATACATTATGCAATCACTAATCCAAAGAAAGAAGAGAAGCTATCAAATACATCAGAATACCAGATAGAGTAGACTATGCAGCAAAAGAATCACCAGAGAAAGAGAGGAACATTACATCATAATGCAAAGGCTAGCACATCAAGAAGGCACAGCAATCCCAAATACTCAAGTATCAAACAAGAGAGCTATAAACTATGTGAGGCAAAAACTGATACAACTAAAAGGGGAAATAAGGCCAGGCATGGAGGCTCACACCTGTAATCCTAGCACTCTGGGAGGCTGAGGTGGGTGGATTGACTGAGCAGCTTACAGGTTCAAGACCAGTCTAAGCCAGAATGAGACCCCCCCATCTCAAAAATTAGCCAGGTTTTGTTGCAGGTACCTTTAGTTGCAGCTACTTGGGAGGCTGAGGTAAGAGAATCACTTAAGCCCAAGTGTTTGAGGTTGCTGTGAACTGTGATACCAGAGCGCTCTACTGAGAGTGACAAAGTAAAACTCTGTCTCGAAAAAATAACTAAAATAAAAAATAAAAGGAAAAATAGACAAATCAACTTTTATATTTAGAGACTTCAACATTCCTCTCTCAAAAACTGACAGATCAAGCTCAGCACCTATGGCTCAAGCGGCTAAGACGCCAGCCACATACAATAGAGGTGGCAGGTTCAAATCCAGCCTAGGTCTGCCAAACAACAATAATAACTATAACCAAAAAATAGTCGAGGCATTGTGGTGGGCACCTGTAGTCCCAGCTACTTGGGAGGCTGAGACAAGAGAATCACTTAAGCTTGGGAGTTGGAGGTTGCTGTGAGCTGTGATGCCATAGCACTCTACCCAGGGTGACAGCTTGAGGCTCTGTCTCAAAAAAAAAAAAAAAAAAAAACCTGACAGATCAGTTAGACCGGAAAAAAAAGCATGGATATAGAACTCAACAACCAATAGTATCTACTTAACATTCACAAAACACTTTACTCAACAATAACAGAGTACACATTTCTTTCAAATGCTCAAATCAAAGTTCTAGAGGGAGAAAAGAAGCAAACCTCCAGAAACCTCATGAAAAGAACTGAAGTCATAGAGTACACTCTGCTCTCAATAATGGAATCAAACTAGATACCAGTAATAGAAAGATAACAGAAAAGTTTCCAGGGCGGAGCCTGTGACTCAGTGGGTAGGGCACTGGCCCCATACACTGAGGGTGGTGGGTTCAAACCCAGCCCCGGCCAAACTGTGACCAAAAAAATAGCAGGGTGCCATAACCACTGCCCTATGAGAGCTGAGCCTTTTTTAAAGTAGGAGTTTAGAGTTTTGATTTGAGACCTTTTCTATTTTCCAATGTAAGCATTTTGGTGCTATAAATTTCTCTCTTAGCATTTTATAGCTAAATACTAAAATTATATCAAAACCTGTGTTTTTATTTTATTCACATCAGTATATTTTGAAATTTCCATTTGCCCTTTCTCTTTCCCCTAAAGATCACGTAAGAATTGGGTTAATTTCCAAAGGTTTGGAAACTTTTTTTTGTAGAGACAGAGTCTCACTTTATCACCCTTGATAGAGTGCTGTGGTATCACACAGCTCACAGCAACCTCCAGTTCCTGGGATTAGGTGATTGATTGTATTGCCTCAGCCTCCAGAGTAGCTGGGACTACAGGACCTGCCACAATGCGCTGCTATTTTTTTTGGTCTAGTTCAACAGTATGCAGTAGATGCTTAAATGTATGTGCTGAGCATTAGGGTGCATGGGTGTACCCCAGCTTTGCCTGTGGAGGACGGGCACCCTGGGTAACTCCTTCCCATTTCTAGCTCTCCCCACACCAAACTTATTAAAGCCACGTCAAATGAACCGTATGGAAAGCAAACTGTTCAGCTTCCTACATTCTGTTGAGACATGTTAACAGTGTGTCTAGTGTTCTGCAGTCTTCCTTCTACAGAAGCGATTAGACAAAACAGGAGTCATGTCTCCTGTTCCCATGGGAAGAGATGATGCTGCCATAAGTAAACATTATGCAGCCAGTGGAAAGTGTTAGAAGGAAAACGAAGGGGATGTGGTCAAAAAGCATGGCCAAAGGCAGCAACTGGGCTAGAGAGATGAGTAAGAACACTGCTGGAGCAGCTCCAGCCCCAACTCCTTAGAGCATCTGAGTAAGTAATCCTGGTATGGAAACACCCATGGGGAACATGCTAAAGAAATTCCTGAACAACCCACTGCATGGTTCTGTGATGATACTGAAATTACCTCTGATTCCTTCCTTCCATTTGCTAACATTTCTGAAATAGTAAATGCGATAATGTTTATTTTATTTTTATTTATTTATTTATTTATTTTGAGACAGAGCCTCAAGCTATTCCCCTGAGTAGAGTGCTGTGGCATCACAGCAACCTCCTATTCCTGGGCTCAAGCGAGTCTGCTGCCTCTGCCTCCCAAGTAGCTGGGACCACAGGTGCCACAGTAGCCACAACGCCCGGCTACTTTTTGGTTGTAGCCATCATTGTTGTTTGGCGGGCCCAGGCTGGACTCGAACCCACCACCTTAGGTGTATGTGGCTGGCACCTTAGCCACTTGAGCCACAGGCACCAAGCCAATGATTTTTATTTTTGAAACAAGGTCTCTGTTGCTCAGGCTGGAGTGCAGTGGCATCATCAACCTGCAGCCTTAAACTCCTGGGCTCAAGCAATCCTTTTGCCCCATCCTCCTGAGTACCTTGGTCTATAGGCATGTGCTACCATGCCTGGATGATTTAAAAAAAAAAAAAATTTTTTTTTTTTTTAGAGAGAGTCTCACCTTGTGGCTCTTGGTAGATTGCCTTGGCGTCATAGCTCATAGCAACCTCAAACTCTTTGGGCTCAAGCGATTCCCTTGCATCAGCCTATCAGGTAGCTGGGACTATAAGCACCCACCACAATGCCTGAATATTTTTAGAGATGAGGCCTTGCTCTAGCTTAGGCTGGTTTTGAACCTGTAAACTCAGGTTATCTACCCACTTTGGCCTCCCAGAGTGCCAGGATTACAGGCATGAGCCAATACATCAGCCTAAAATAATTTTTTTGTAGAGATGACATCTCACTATGTTGCCTATACTAGTTTACTTTTTGTTTTGTTTGGAGATAGAGTCTCATTCCATTGCCCTAGCTAGAGTGCCCTTGCATTAGCCTAGTTCACAGCAACCTTACCCCTGGGTGTAAGCAATCCTCTTGCCTCAGCTTCCCAAGTAGCTGGAAGTATAGGTGCCTGCCAAGAGGCCCAGCTAATTTTTCTATTTTTAGTAAAGTTGGGTGTCACTCTTCCTAAGGATGGTCTCAAACTCCTGAGCTCAGGCAAGCCACTTACCTTGGCCTTCCAGACTGTTACAATTATTGTGTGAGCCGCTGCACCCAGCTTCCTAGGCTGGTCTTGAACTCCTGGGCTCAAGTGATCCTCCCACGAATGCCTCCCAAAGTGCTGGGATTATAGGTGTGAGCTACCACACTCGACCATGATGTGATGATTATTAAACTTAAAAATATCCTGTGAAATAACTGAGCAGCCAGATTTCCCTTTTTTGTAGGAAGGGAATTTAGAAATACTGAGAGGTCAATGATAGGGACTGGAGGGCCTCTGTTTTCTGCCATCACTGTCTGCACAAAGCTTCCTTTTCTTTTCTTTCTTTCTTTTTTTCAACAAATCTTCTTTTTTTTTTTTTGAGACGGAGCCTCAAGCTATCCCCCTGGGTAGAGTGCCATGGCATCACAGCTCATAGCAACCTCCAACTCCTGGGCTCAAGCAAGTCTCCTGCCTCTGCCTCCCAAGTAGCTAGGACCACAGGCGCTGCCACAACGCCCGGCCATTTTTTGGTTGCAGCCATCATTGTTGTTTGGTGGGCCCGGGCTGGGAATTCGAACCTGCCACCTTAGGTGTATGTGGCTGGCGCCTTAGCCGATTGAGCCACAGGCGCCGAGCCTCAACAAATCTTCTTAATGGTGGCCTGACAGTCAGCCCAGAAAGAGCTGGGACCATGAGGGCAGGAGGAGTGAGGGGGTGTCTGGTAAACTCATGTCCTGCCTCTCTTAGCTTTACTGTGTGTGGCTGAACATCCTGTGCAGTAGTCAGCAAGCTGGCTGGGTTCTGGGAAAACTGCTCTGTAGCTAACAGAAAGGTAAACATGGGATTTTCACTCACCGGGGGCAGCTGGAGAGTGGCCACCTGCTGTGCATCCCTCACAGTCTCTTCCTGAAGAAGGAAAGCATCTTGCAGAACTGAAAGAGATCAGGAAAGAGTGTCCCTAAGCCAACCAGACCTGGGGCTGACACCTTTTGAGCCCCCCTGGGGCTTTTATCCACTTCAGTTTTGGTGAGGGAAGAAAACCACATGACAGGTCCCAACAGGGAGCTGTTTTACAGTGCTTTTCTTAAAACCCAGGGTTTTTATTCTTACCTGGAAAATGAGGATTACACAAAATGATGCACATGAAAAGCACTCTGCAGACCACAAAAATTTCTCTTTTTTTTCAGCTACAACAATATAGACTATAACAGAAAATGTCAAGGTTCAAGTTGGCACTGCCAATATTTAGTTATTTGACCTCTGGCAAATCCCGGGACCTCAGATTTGTCATCTAAAATACAGGCAAAAAGAAAGTTAAAACTTTACAGAGTTCAGATATCAGGAAGGCCTCTTGGAAATAATGATCACTATGGAACTCAAGTGTCATATAAATTTATTCATACATTTATAAGTTTATAAGCTGCAGAGAGCCTTTAAAAAGATTCTTATACAGGTATTGGTGGAGATGTAGAGAAAAGGGAACCTTGTATACTGTTAATGGGAGTATAAATTAGTAAAGCCATTATGCCATTATAAAAACAGTATAAAGTTTCCTCAAAAAATTAAAAATAGGCTCGGCGCCTGTGGCTCAATCGGCTAAGGCGCCAGCCACATACACCTAAGGTGGCAGGTTCGAATCCCCAGCCCGGGCCCGCCAAACAACAATGATGGCTGCAACCAAAAAATGGCCAGGCGTTGTGGCAGGCGCCTGTGGTCCCAGCTACTTGGGAGGCTGAGGCAGGAGACTCGCTTGAGCCCAGGAGTTGGAGGTTGC